>JAGDQP010005271.1:22116-61887 GCA_022664845.1 Lepisma saccharinum
TATATACAAAAATGTATCTTGCCGTAGAGTTAAAAGAAATGGAAAGTTTCTTGATCTATATCCTAAAGGTTGATTTTCATGAAAGCTTGCGTTCTTGCTTTGCTTGCGAGTTGGCTGAATAGCGAATTGAAACACTTGTTACACTTACCTTACAATAAAATTCGCAGTAAAACACGTGTTTCAATTGTCTACTCACCCAAATCGCAAGCAACGCAAGCTTCCATGAAAATCAGCCCCAATGTTTCAGAGAAATATCAGTATTTGCCATCTGCTCTACGTTAACGATACAGGAGTGACTGCTTAGTGACGGTAGATAGACGCCTAAGCAAATATTTCAACTCGTTTGTTCACTTGAAGTCTAATCCAATGTGAACCAAATTTTTAGTTCTAACTCAGCTTTATACACTTCTTATCGCTATGCGGCTTTTTTTTTTTTTTTTTTGTTGTTAAAGTCTTAATTCCTAAGTTATTCATATAATAGTATACCGTACTCTGCATATAATACAAAATGCTGCAAATAATGATCTCCCCGCTGGTCTAGTTGTTAGCGTTGCTGACGACGGGTTGAAGGGTCCCGGTGCTGCCAAGAATTTTTTCAAGGCGTGTCGGTCTGGAGCGGTGCCCACCCAGCGTCGTGATGCAATTGGGGAGCTGCTATGAATAAAAAAAAGATGTTGGCGATCACAGTGAGAGCTTAGGTTCTCCTCTCCCAACCCAGTAGTGGATCGCATATGGCTGTGATTTATTTATTACTGCAAATAATATTTACGTTTTCTTGCAAGAATTAAGCCATAAATCAGAAAATGGGCAGCACAGCGATACCAAGCGTAAAAAACTGAGTTAGAATCGAAAATTTGGTCCATATTGGTTTAGATTGGAAGTGGACAAACGAGATTATGTGTCCTCTACGTTCCCTGGCTTATATTCATGAAATTTTCAGTGGGAGCAGTCAGTCCAGTATCGCTTTTAGATAGAGGTAATTGGTATTTGCAGTTATCGGCAATAATCTCAGGAGCCGGATTAAATGTCGTCTCTACGGAATTGGCGCTCGCAACCCAATGCAATCTGAATCTTCGAACTTTGTGTTTTTCCTTACGGCGACACTAGATACAACAAGAACTGGGAGGGATATATTATGCGAGTCACCGCAACTAAATGCAAAGTTTGCGTTTCGTTGCGCTGACGAAGAGCGATGTGCAATCTGGCTCTTGGAAAACATTTCTGTTACATTTATGGAAGTTTTCAATACCAGTGTGATTTGTGCACGCATGAGCAGAAAGAGGAAATTGTAACCATACATCCAAAGCTGGTCAAATGTTTACTGTCACCATCTTAATACCTTATGCTCTCAGCAATGGGAAATATTCTTCATGAATGGGAGATTTCGATCCCTAATTGACAAATCGGAAAGTGATTAAAGCGTGGCGTAATTCATGGGAATAACTTACTTTTAGATATTATTGTTGTGTACATGGTATGAACCATATTGATATTGAACCACGTAGAAACTATATTGATTATTATTAATAAACGTACAGTAGGTTTTATAGTACCGTAAGATTGTATTTCTTTGTAGTTATGATGTTGGAATTTTTAAGTTATAAAAGTTTTCCTATTTGAGCCGAACTCCGCCTAACTTCAGCCAATAAGCGTTGGAGGTTGTAGGTAAGGCATCGGGCTCACAACTAGCCGACCCGGACCGTAACCTACGAGAAAGGTAGGCTACGCCCGGACCCGTGTTCAAGTCTCCTCTGTATCATGGCATTTTTTACTTCAGTGGTACCAATCAAATTAGTTTAAATGAACTTTTGTCTAAAGCAAATAAAACTTTGTTTGGGCTCTATTTGAACAAATCTTCGCCTATACGCATTTCGTAGATTTGTAGGGCTAAGTACCTCTCCAAATATGCTAGATTTAGCGAAAAATAGACCAAATTGGCATCGCTGCTCCTCTTCCAAGGTACTTACAAGCTCTTCTTCTTCTTCGTTAGATAAAGATAAAGAATGACGATTGGTTGGTAGGAAACAAGGATGTTCTAATAGAGGATTTGCTTGTAGCTATATCATGCGCAGAGAAAGAATGAAGCCAAAAAACAACTGAGCATCGACAGAAGGCGACGTACCTTATTGGATTGTGAGCAACTGGAGAACTTGTTGGCATATTTGTTAGCCGAAAACATGGTTTTTGATTGGAGTAAGTGGGCTAACTGGACTTGACTATGTTGTGATGTTTGGCTTCATGTTCTTGATAAAATCGCATATCCTCTGTTAGAACATCTTTGGTTAGAAAGTGAAGGCATCAACTCTGGCCGCAACTGTCGCTACTAGCGAGGTATATGTGAGAACTTCTACCAATCACTTCTTCTTATTTTCTTTGGTTTAGCTCCATTTCCGGATATGTGAAGTCAATCAGACCCGAGAAAGAAAACGTTGTAAAATTGATTTGTAATCATTATGGACTTAATAATTATCATCTTCATGAAGAGAAATCTGTCCTGGAGCAGAAGTATATTTTCCAGAAATATGAATTGTGTAAGTGCATACACATTCAAGTACTATTGTGTTTGAAGATTATGTTAATATTCCTTTAATTTCTATGTGTGAAAGGGAAAGTTTGGAAGAACATTCAGAGAATCAATTATTTGCATTTGAAAACAAATAGGAAGGATTTGCCAACTGTCCCGCGATTTTGCCATCTTTCTACTTTTTTTTTAAACAAAAGTTTTTACGACCGTTACTGTGTATACAACGTCATTATTAACCTGATTAATATTATGTCGTGATGTGATATTAATGTTCAGATATTTATTTTATTTATATTATTATAATCTGTCATTCATCCTGAATTGATTTATGGTTTCCTGAAGCCATTTTCTGTACCATTTTGTTATAAAATATTATTTTGTATTCTCTGCAAATATTTCTATTGTAGTAGGAAGAAGGAAGAGTTGTATTTAAATTTTTACGTAATAATGTTGAGGTTATGAAATTATTATTAAAATACTTTTCTTCGAAGGAAACTTTTTATGTCAAGATATTCTGTTATTTCTTCCTCGTCAGGAGACTAGAATTATAAAATATCTAAAGATGGCCGAATGACAATTCATTTTTAATTATTATTGAAGTGGTTACGAAATAATTGAACTTAACGTATGGTATTTAGGTATCTTTGGCTCAAGTCCGAATATGATGTAGGGGACAGGATGTGGAAAGGAAATTGACCGGGGCTTAGTTTGAAGACAGGTTATCGGCATTTTCCTGTAGGAGTGAAGGGGAGAGCTTGGAAAAACCTGTCAAAATGGGCTCAAACCCAGGACTTACCGAATGAGAAGACAACATTCAAGCAATGTTTGCTCGAAGACGTGTTTAATTATATTTACATTACTATACATTATTTGGACTGTAATTATTAACATATATGCCAAACGCGGTAGTCGTGCGGTCTGAGACGTCAGCCCTCGGTCTCAAAGGTTCTGGGTTCGAATCTCGGCTGGGCCATTGATATTTCTGGTTGTTAAAACTTAATTACTAATGGTTTCGTGACGGTTCGAAGTCTATAGCTGTTAAACTGACCCAAAAATACACTAAAAAAAAGTATATACCGGTACGTATGTCAAATCCACCACTTGAGAAAATATTTGTTACAATGTCCATCGTGTTGACATCTGCTTAAAAGCATAGGCTGCGCCAGGATTTTGGTAATGTGGGTGCAGGCTGGGAAGGGATAAGACAGTAAAAAATATTAACATGGTACGCAATAAAAACTTTTATGTACATATTTAAAGAAACTTCATACATGGATACACGTGTGAGTTATGGATTTATAAAAAAAATATCAGCATTTTTAAGTGTACAAGGGTACTTTTTTTGCAATGGCATCAATTACAAGAGCTTCTATAAGGACATTCTTCTGTTGAATGGAACCATGGCTTTAAATTCTTCAATGACATCTTCAATATCTATGCTCACTGAAATCGACTTTTCAACGGAAAGCAACGTTATGGAGTTGAGTCTCTGTTAAAGCATAGTCGATCTTGGTTTGGACTTGACCTAATTCATCTTGGAGAAACTCCGTTCGCATGAGCAACTGGTAACCGGAATCACTGAAAACTTTCTCATCAATCTGTAGAAATCCACATACACCCTTTTTTTCTTCCGGATTTCTTCAACCACTTTAGCCAATCAAGAACTGTAGATGGAGGATTGTTCAAGCACCTTGCTGGTAGAAGTCTGATTTCAGCTTCAATTTCTGACGCATTTAGACCAAAACGTGCTGCTACTATTTGATAATAAGTACTATTACACTGAGCAAGGCGAACAATTTTCCCAGGTACTTGAATGAGGTCTATAGTCTCTTGAGAAAATCTTGTGTTAAGTCCCAAAATAAGGTTATCCAATAAAGGATAGAATGTCCAATACTTGATTGCCTCCTTTGCCGTCTCCGCAAAAACACCTGTTTCTTGTGAATCGTCCACAAATGAAGAGAAGAGATTTTTCGCTTTCTAGGCGGCGGAACACTAATGTCAATTTCCATGAATTTTTCTTCTGCATTACTGCAGATATCATCAAACGCAGATTCAGCACTCGACCCGTCAGGCAACCGACAAGCTATTAACCTCATCCATGGCCTCACACAAATCAATGGTTGAGGACTGTACCATCTTGCTTGTTCGTACAATAAGCTGCAAGATTGGATGCATTATTTCCATACTCACTATGAAGTTAAAAGTCTTCATTTGAAGCAAAAGACCATTTCCTTTTCAATCATCTGTGCCTTACCTGTAGCTTTTGAGAAGCATCCATCGCCATCGTCAGAAGTTTGTTCCTGGACTTCACCTTTATCCTCTCCCTATTAAACGACGATTTACCAGCAGTTTCGCTTGAAGTTGAAGATGTGGTTTTTATCCACCCAAGCAAAGTTCCCTGTTGTTTTGATTTAAACATTTTAAGGCAAATTAACATGCCGACATACGTACATACGATAACAACTCAACTAGCAATTACATCGCACTGTTCGCCGAAGACGCTCTTCCAACATATCCTAACATTGTTGCCAGAACGATCTGCACTATTGAGCCTTAAGATCTGAAAAATAATCCCTAAGTTTTACTTAAAAAACTAGATAAACACTGTATGATAGCAAGTAACTTATGAGAAACTTAAGAAGTCACTCAAATATAGCCAAACATAGGAAACAATAAATATACAAAATAGAAAGGATTATTGTAGAAAATCTGAAAATCGAAGTTAATGTGGGTGCAGCTGCTGCACCCACTGTGGCTCCGCCTATGCTTGAAAGCGCAGATTTCTCTCCCTTCTATGATAATGGAATATACACCAATTTAATGCAGAAATGGCCTACATTTTCTATGAAATAAAAAAAGAAGTTCTTTAATATGTAGTGAACATGTACCGAGTAGCCGTGGGCTCGGTAGGTCTTGAGTTCGATCCCCGCAGCAGTCACCTTGTCTGAGGTTTCTCCAGGGTTATCTTTAGTCACACAAGGTTAATGCTTGGATGGTGCCCTCGAAACTAGGCTACGAACGACATCCCCACGCACTCCTATTCCGGCCTGAATCATAGAGTTACCTAAAGGCCATAAATGTCATTCAAATTCTATTGAATACGTACGCCGACTACAAAATACAAAATGTCCTTGAAGGACTCTATTCCATTCAAGAAGAAAAGTTCAAAGAAATGAGTGTCTAACCAGAAAACAATGAAAACAGTCTTGTTTGATACAATCCATTTAGGTAGTGGACATCTATCTCCACCTTCCGGTCAATTGTTCCCCGCCACACACATAGCTTCTTTGTGAAACAGCCTAAGCAAGTACTTGTCAGTCAAAATTATCCTATTTCAGTGCATTTTCTACTCTATCATGACATTAAGCCCGATTATAAATTGTTTACTGACTAGAGAAAATTATTTTTAGGCCTAAAAATTATTTTTATTTCTTTTGCCTCGTCTCCACGTGACAGAATACGCAACATTCATTATGGCCCCTTCAAGAGCATACTGACTAGTTCTTTCACACCATATAAGTTTAACATCTAGGATCATAGTTACGAAATTACAGTACTGTAGGCATCTTCCCCCGATAGGCATCATCTCTCAATCCGACCTATACCCAGCCCCCCGTGGTCCAGGTGGTAACGTCACGGACTTCGTATGGACTATGTGTAGGAACGCGGGTTGTAACTCCGCGGCTGACCATCCTGATGCCTTGTTTACATTACTAACATCTTACCGTTAAAAAATAAAAAACGCAACTACAGCGTTTCATATCCCAAATAACACCCTTTAAACCTTCGTGAATTGAACCTGCATTTCCTCTCGGGTAGAAAGCTGAAATTGGAGTGGCTTGGTTGGAATTCCGGAAAGAATCGTCATTTGCAAATTCTGCGCTTATTACGACAAAAATATTTGCCATAAGTCTTAAATAATTACAAAGAGAAATAAACAATTAATTTCAATCGCCTGTTCCTCACTACCTGAATAGTTAAACTCTTCATCAGAAATGAAATTGCCAATTGCTTTACAGTATTGTTGGATATGATTAGTAGAGTTGACTGACATCAAGATTATGAAGATACCTCTACTGGATTTACGAGGATATTGGAATATTGTGCACCTCCCTTTAATTGTGATTAGGGCTGCCTAGACCCTAGGAAAAAATTAATTAACGCAATATTATAAAGCAAGTTTACTTAAATATGTTTTTTTTTTAACTAATTCTTTATCTAAATTCCATCACGAACCGTTCCTAGAACTTCAAAATACATGAATTACAAAAAGATCTTACCTTTCAGTATAGTTGCACGGGTATTCAATTCATAACACAAAGACGATCGCTCCTGACATTGACTTTATGCTGAATTTTCGCCGTAAGACCATTCCTTACAGGTTGTCACATGAACACGAAAATTGGTAGAATCAAAGAATAACATTTTGGTGGTTCGTTTAAAATGATCTACAAAAAAAGGACCCATAGACTTATAGGCTCCTCAGTTATTTGATATGCCGAACATTTTACGTGCCATTGTTTTAAAATAAACTTTTGTCCACAAGCATGTTCGATGTGCCCACCCGCATATTCTCATCATAGTTTAAGTTGCCATAGAGGTTTCATCAGTATAGAGAAACGTTTCCCAAGATGGTTGAATCAGCTAAACATGTTAGTCCATTTCATGTATTTCCAATGATTTATTTGATTTCAAGAAAGCTGCTGGTACACTGTTCACATTGAAGAAATTTAACATTTCCAAATGCACAATGCTCAAAGAGTGTCATACATACACATCCATCATAAGTAGTTATTAAAACTACTTACAATGACAGAGAACACTGGAAGTTATTCGATGTTCTCAAAAGAGGAAAATCTATGGCTGATATACAACAAACTTTGCTGCATCTGAAAGATCAACCCCGTTTGTCTTTTGAAACAAGGAAGATCTGACGATCATGTTGCCCTTTCTTCCTGAGCAGCACAAAGAGTTTTATAGAACACTTCCAGGAGCTCAACGATTCCATAACAGTGGGAGTGGATAGTGAGTATTCTGTCTCTTAATGTAGGTATTGGTGGAGGAAGGATTCAATAAAACCTTAACCTTCTACTATCCAATATCATACTGCTGTAACTCTGACTTGCAATAATCGTAAATACAATGCTGTGCTTCAACAGCCATTGTGATTCATACAGTAAACTGCTGAATGGCATTTGGAACCAACGATTACATAGTACAACGTATAAAACGTTCTTCTTATTTGTGTTTTCCGTTTTTGGCAATTCTGACGCATAGAGCATACGCCTGTAGTGTCATAGAACCATCACATTATGTTACAAGACGTAGGCTGTGTGAAACCAAATCTATTCAGTTTTCTACTTCGGTAAAATTCCAAATTTGGTTTTTCGACTCTTCAAATAGCCAAGTTTACATTTTTTTTATCAGACTTTTGAGACAAGACAAATCAGGTAATCAATTTCGTCTCACCTCGAATTTCAGAAAGTGTGTTTCGTCTCGTCTCGTCTCGTGGAATACATTACTTACTGGACTTAACAAGTGTACATTCCCAACAAAAATGTCCAACGGAATAGAAGCACATCATACGTAAAGTAAATTGGTATTATAACCTATCATGACTCAGAAAGTACATCCATCGGTCATTTTTGTGTATGAGATTGTACACAACCATCGGTCATTTTCTTTGTATTAGAGTGTACATAAATAAATTAAACAAATCTTTGCATTGATGGCTATGCCAGGCACAAGTGCATCTGTTTTGACAGAACCTTTTGAATTGTAAATTATCTATGGACTGATCAGATGAACAGTTTTGTAGCAGAAACGAGACAAGCAATTGTAGTCTTGAAGTCTAATTTTCAGGATCTTAGTTGTAAATAATTTCATAGCCTGTTTGTTGTTAAAATCCTAAACTGTTGCAGGATGATTCATCAGAAAAATGCATTATAAAAGACAGTGTTTCTCGTTCTGAAGCCAACACCTCAGATTATGTAGAGATTGTTAAAATCTTCGTGTCTACGTTTGGTGTCAAGTTGATAATACTTGGTTAAACATATTCCTAGCAGTTTGATAGTTAAAACGTCGTTTTTAAGTTGTTAAATTCGTACTTTAAGTGTCCAGTTTTGTTCCTTTTATTTTGTTTCAAAACTCTGGTCACCCTGTTCTAATATGATGTATAATCTAAAGCCTTGTAGTTATTTTTTTCTATATTGCATTTCGCAGGTAAGCTGTGTTAATCGACTGCGGTGAAAAGTTATTTCGTTAAGTAAATCTGGTTTCGAAAAACAGAACGTGGTGATGAAGGCAGGTACGAAAGAAAAGATTTAAAGAATGAACACTCAGAGATTTAAGAGGTTGCTTGGTCAGGTGCGAGGTGGTGTGATGCAATATCAAAGTGTTCTCGCGTGATGGTTTAGAAATATTATCTTATTGTTATTTTTAATAACTTGTTATTCCAGCTGTCAAATACTTTTTTTTTTTACTTTGCTACACGTGTCTACGTGTGTCATCCACCTTTGCCGAATTTTTGACAGGCCATATTTTCATTTGAATTTGGATTTTTATTCATGGCGAGGATTAAGCAGTGATACCGCCAGATCCCACTGTGGTGTGTCAACCCCACAAAATTCTCAGGAACACCTCCCAAATTTAAAATTGTTACGGTCAAAAATCGATACAAACCATGCACAACTCCACTTACACCCTCTGAATTTTGACTTTACACCTCCACAAACTGAAAATCCTGGCGGTATCCCTGGGCTAGGTCCTGATGATACACGGTAAAAAGTAAAATCACTCTCTTAAAATTGATACAAAAAGTTCTTATCTGTGCACCGAGAAACAATTTTCTTAGGACTCATTTTCAAGTCCGCTTGTGTTCTTGCGATTTGGGTGAATAGCTAATTGAAACACGTGTTATTTTCAATTGGTTACTCACCCTAATCGCAAGCAGCCTTGAAAATGAGCCCTTAGAAATACGAACATTCTCATTTAATTCAAAATAAGAATATGTGGGTTTGAAAATAAGATCACTGACTGAGGAAGAATCCTGGTCCACTGCGCTTAAACTCTGAATTTATGAATACGAAACTAAAGCTGGCTTTTCATGCAGGCGCTCGCCACGTGTTTTGTTTGCGATTTGGTTGAATAGCCAATTGAAATACGTGTAAAAGCATGTGTTCTACGTGTAACACGAGTTTCTATTTACTATAGTCATAAAAATCGCAAGCAGTGTTTAAAAAGTTTTCTAAAATTTGAGGCCACCGGAAAAATTTTGCAGGCCAAATCTAATGCATTGGCAGCTCTGGTGCGCCAATTTTGCGTACTTTTTATACATTGATCGCAAGCAAAGAATGTGGTGATCGCCCGCAAGAGAAGCCAGCCTAACGCTTTAGAACCTGAAGCACGATCGTTCGGTGCGACTTTATAGGAGAAAGAGTAAAATATAAATACAAGCGAAAGAAAATGAGTTTGAATATTTCTGGAAAACAATCCAGAACAGATCTATTGACAAATGTAATTTTAACAGCTTGACTGAAAAGTTGGTTGGACCTCAACTCAACTGCACAACTCCTCAATCCACGACTCCTCAACTACACAGCATGTCTGTCTATCCCGACAGAGAGTGCCTTCCTTAGTGCAATAGAAGTCGTCAGAAGAGAAAATGTTCCAAATAATGTATCGTTTTCGTTAGTTATGAGGTGGAATTGAATTTTATTTATGATCTTCAGGCATATGAGGTTCATTCCGGGATTGCGAAGGGGATGGGATGTGGGAAGGCGTCAACCAAGGTCTAACTTCAAAGTACCATACCAGCATTTGCCTGGTGTGATTAAAAAAAAACAGTCAGAATGGTCGGCCGGTGGCATTGAACCCACGCCCTCCCAACTTTATGAAGTGGAGAACATACATTTTGTTTAGTACATGTTCTCCAGACATTTTTGCATAAATTCCATTTACACGTCCAGTTCAGATGACTTCCACTTGTCACAGATTCTTCTGTACTTATCGATCTTCACTTGTTCGGACAAGGATTGACAACATTCTCGAGAAACAGGAATTTCTACTACTTGTCACAAGTCACTTGTCAAGTTGTCAAGTTATCTTTTCAAGCTGGAGACTGCAACGTACCCGAACGTACCCTTATATTTGTTCTTATGAGGCAGTTAAATCTTAAATAACTCAGACTTTCGGCGTAGAATTTGATTATTTTAAGCTGAAAGGCAAGATTTATTAGTACTGACTGACCAACCCGAGTACACATAAAATTTCACCCCTGTGTATATGTTTGTAGTAGCTACCCACAGTCTGAAGTGGGGAGCTCCATATGTAAAGGATAGTTTATACGAAAGGAAAAGCATGCAAAGAAACGAAAGGAATATCAATAACCTTTTTATTACAGTCACTGCTCTCCGTAGATCCAAGTAACTGTTTGGGCTGAAGCCCAAGAATAACTGATTCTATACATACAGCTTCAGCTGCTTATATTCATTTTGTTCGACAATAATCATACAGGTTCGTTTCTCCGAACATAGATATTACACTAAAATTAGATGTATACCCAAAGAAGTTTTCTATTATGTTTGAATGTCTTTTAGAATTTACTTCTTATAATGTTAGACGTCTTTGATTTGTCATAGCATTCAGAATAATAATTTAGATCAACACTTTTGATTAGTTTAGTATACCAGACATTTACGCATAGAAAAACTTTCGTCATAAAAAATATTGTCACAAAAATATTAAGAAAACCCAAAAAGTGAATTTATATTATTGAGTGGGGAGGTAACATAGGAGACTGAAGGTATCAAACATAAAAGTGTTCATCTCGCTACGCTGCTTGAAAGGAGGACCAGCCGAGAGGATTTCATTTACATTCACCCAATTTTTCATCCATTGATGACTCATTATTTCATCTCCTCTTGTGCTGCGATTTGCACCTCCACGCAATGCTCAAGGATGTGATAGGATGTACTTGCATTGACGATGGCCCCTGGGACCCGAGGAAAGGGGGCGGAACCATTGGATAGCGCCTAGTTCTTGACAGCAGATTCTTGGATGGTCTAGCTCGTTGAGACTGGGAAGTGCGCCATTGGGGAGCTCTTCGGACCTTTGGTCTCGCCAACACTCGGGGGAGTGGGTGTCCCAAGTATCCATCAGTCGGGAGTACAAGTGATTTCGACGCCAAGTCATTGGACTTCGCCTCGATTTCCAGCTTGCTGACAAGGGTGATGAGGGTAGTACCCGGCAGCCTCGTTGGCTCCTCAGAACGAAGACGGAGAAGTGTGGGCATTTACGGCTAAAATTCATCATGGCTCCACCACATCCTAACAAGTCGCTTTCGCGCACAGACAAAGAAAAGAAGAAGACCAAGAGACAGAATGAAGAGAAAGTCACTGAAGATACTAGAAAGAAGGCGCATATCGTTACCGAAATAACCAGAGACACCGCAGCGAAAATCGAAGTAGAGGAACAGACAAGTATCGTACCGACTATCACACGATATCTTGTTATTAAAGTAAAGCATGAAGCAGAGAATCCAGGTGGTTTAAAAGGGTTATCCCCTTCCATCATACAAAAACAACTGAATCATGTCGCCGGCGAACTTACATATGTTAAAAAGCTTCGCAACGGCACCTTGCTCGTGGAGACATCCACTAACAAACAGTCAACTAATCTCTTGAAATTGAAGACCCTAGGACAATTCGAGGTTTAAGTTGAACCGCATCGTCAACTAAATTATAGTCAGGGCGTAATATCTTGTTGGAACTTGCAAGATGTCCCTGAAGAAGAGATTAAGGATGAACTTGCCAGCCAAGGTGTAGTGAATGTTAGGCGCATTAAAACTAGAAAGAGTGGAGAACTGCAACCCACGAGTTCGTTAATTTTGACGTTTGCCATGCCACAGCTCCCCAAGGAATTGAAGGCAGCATTCTATTGCTTACCTGTCCGTCCGTATATACCGAGTCCGCTCCGCTGTTTTAAATGTCAACACTATTGACACACCAGCACGTCGTGTAAGGCGACCTCTGCTGTATGTGCAATATGCGGTACCAGTAGCCATGGTACGGATCCTTGCACATCACTGAAACCTCAGTGTGTTAACTGCAAGGGTGATCACACGGCCTGGTCGCGTGACTGTCCGGTATTTAAAGAAGGAAAACGCATTAGAGAGCTGATGGTGATTGAGAAAATATCTGCTGGAGATGCAAAACGTCGCGTAAAAGAGTCCCAACGCACCCTTCCATCTGGTGCGTTTTCCACGGTAGCAACACGATTACCAGTTAAAACTGTCTCGGTTGGTACCCAGACAGTTAATGTATCAACACAAACAGAGTATGATGTGCATGTAGATCATCCGACGCCTCCCAAAGGATCAGAGACTTCTCCCAATATGCCGACACCATCAGGGACAAAAACACCTGTGCAGAGTTCTAGAACTCCACGGGTTAAGACTACTTTTAGTCCGTATAAAGTCTCCAAATTAGCCCGAACTTCGCCTCTCACTATAAGCATTAAGACTTTGACGAACGTTTTGGCTGCTCAATTAGCTCAGGAAGAGTCTGCACATACTATCGATGAACCAAGTTCATCATTATCTTCCGACATGATTCAGGACCACCTAATGGATATGGATTTTAATCTCGTGGGAAAGAAAGGGAAACCTAGGTATAAACCTAAACTTATACGGTAATCTTTTTACTTGGTTTTGCAGAGCGTTTTATGATTTCCGTTTATTTTATATGATTATGCTCCTTAGCTGTTAAGTTTTATAGTGTAGTTTTGTTTTATATTTTGTAAAGGTCCATTTACAGGCTTCCTTGTTATACTGGCCATATACACCAGTGGGCTGATTGTGAAGACCTTTTACATCTTCATCTTTTATATTCTTTTATTATTTTAATTAACAGCTAAATTTTGACCAAGATAAGGGGCTTCCCCCGTATCGGGACGGGCGTAAGCCATAGTTCTGTTACCGCCCATAAAATTCATTTTATCTATCTGCGATATACCTACCCCCCCCCCTAAAAATAATACGACGTTCTCGGAGGAGTAACGATCTCAACTGGAAGTACGTGATTTATGTTAGTTTCTTATGTTAAATGTGATGTGAATCTAGTATAACGAAAAAAAACCTAGCCTGACTTTAACTAACCTATGTTCGCGAAATGCATGAAACACTGAAAATGCAGTTGGAAGCGAAAGGTACTAATTATTGAAAAGTGCAAACAAAGAGAAAGTTGGGTTGTAAAAAGAAACACTAAGCAAATTGTCACTGGGTAGAAATTGAACCCGGGCACCCCTTCCTGACTGAGATTTTCCCAGGGTTTTTCTTCAGTCACACCAGGCAAATGTAGGGATGGTACCTACAAATTAGTGCCTTGCCGACTACATTCCAACATTTTCTCCCCCATGCTATTCCGGCCTGAGCCTGAAATGCGTAAAGGCCATAAATAAATTAACTAAGCACCATACTTCAGTTGTCTTGGCAGAGAAATGTCACAACTAGATGAGTTTACCGGTATTTTTCTCTTTCTAAAAGAAAACTATTATTTTCTTGAACATATGTAGCCAAAACTATGAGACTAATTGACGTCGTTCTTTTATTGTTGCATGGATGTTGTGCAACGCCGCAACTTTATTATCAGCCGCTACTGTCGAATACGTAATTGCTACTTCTGTTAACGCTATAGTTAATCCATTCTAAATCTTCTGTCACACTTCATGTATCCAGGGATGATATAACATAATTTCATTCTTTACAAAACACTCATTGACTTTTTATGTATTTCCCGCTATTGTTTACTGTTTATGGCTTTCTCTTGTAATTGCTAAATCTAGATTTTTGTCAAGCGTGACTTTCAGTGTCCATTTTGCGCTATTTCTTTGAAAAAAAAATGAAGGAGAGAAATTTTTCAGTAGAAACTGTTTCACGGCACATAAATGAGACGTTTTAAGGTTGTATTTCTCTTCCTACACGCTTGAAAAAGAACAGTATGACTGGCGAAAAGGCGAAGAAAGAAATAATTACTTGTCGCCAGATGGCTCTGTGTGTCCGCTTTAGTTTCATTTCTATGTTATTTTAACTTTGATATCGTTTACCTTTCTCTGCGAACAGGAAATCGCGAATTTGCTTATTTTTACTGCATCTAATGGTGTTGTACATGGCATAATAGGAAAATGAAAGGATGTTTTTTCGAAAGTCAACACTAAAGCAAAAGGGAGAAGGAATTAGAAAACGTCTTCATTGTGCGAAACAAGAAAACTCTTTTATAAATGACGAAACCATATGGAAAACACTGTTGAGGTAGACAAGATAAGAAAATGAAAGGAAAATGACATTTAATTTGTATTTTAATCTATAGATGGTAGCCTGTATTCAGAAATAGATTTCATTTCTCTCTTCACTTCTTTCCAGCATTAGGGCTGATTTTCATGAAAGCTTAGTCTACGTTGCTTGCGATTTGGGTGTATAGCCAATTGAAACACGTGTTGTACTTACATTAAAACATGCAATAAAACACGTGTTTCAATTGGCTACTCACCCAAATCGCAAGCAAAGCAAGTAACGCAAGCTTTTATGAAAATCAGCCCTTAGAGATGAGCAAACTTGCTTGCTTTTCAAATAAATAATCAGTAATCGTTTATACAAAACGAAAACAGAAACGGATATTATGAGCCTTACCAATTCGAAACCTGATTTTTTATATATATTTTTAAAGAAACCATTACCCACATAGCAATTATACCTGACTCAACACGAATGCAAGCTTACGGATGATTTTCATGAAAGCTTGCGTTGCTTGCGATTAGGGTGAGTAACCAATTAAGGCCCCGTATTACGTGTTCTACGTGTAACACGTATTTCAATTGGCTATTCACCCAAATCGCAAGCAACGCAAGCTTCCATGAAAATCAGCCCTTACTTTGACAAGTGGAAGAACTTATGCAAGCTTAGTCAATCAAGCTACGAATGTTTAAACAATGTTAAGTCAAGCAGTCTTAGATTGTAGGAATCAAGGTTGAGATAGCCGTGACTGGACAAGAAAGAAATACATAACATACTTCTTTATCTTTTCTTTTTAAAAAAAAACATTTTGGGGGCAAATCGATTCAAAGTCCATGGCCATACCAATCTGATGCAGTAGACACCAGATCATGGAATCATACCCGTTAGCTTGATTCCCAAGGACTATTAATACTCAGTTCACCAGACCGCAAGAGACGCATGTAGTGGGACTTGGCGAAGATAAGCTTACAGGGAAACAGTCCTGGCACGTTACTTCAGCGTATTGATACGTCAGCGAACGAAACAACGAAACAAAATTAAAATGAACAATAAAAGATTTGACAAACAACTGTTTGTTCCAACAAGCTTGAATTAAGTTAATAGTAAGAACCCAGCTACGTACGTTGTTCCAACAAGTATGATTCATGTTTATTTATTAAGTTCAACACAATATCAAGTTTGACAAGCTGAAAGCGATTGACATACAACTTTGTTACAAGTTGGCATGCTATGTAAATATTATTGCGCCAAATTTTACTTCAAATTAAAAATTAAATAACGTCACATGGTAGAGTACTAAGGTTGGCCCGCTTACTATCGTGGAGGCACACTATGCATACTTTAAAATAAAATGATCCCTTAAAACATCAGACCCGAAGAAACCTCCCCGTACGAATATAAGACTAAAAATACTAAAAATTCAGGCAAAACTGAAAGTAAAAGTCAAGATACCGATGCTTTGACAGAAGTAGTAATTACGTATGCAAAAATGACGGCTGATAATAAAGTTGCAGTGTTGTACAATAATAAGTCATTATTTTTTTCAATAAAAGAACAAATACATGTTTAATTTGAACTAAGACGAAAGTATGGTAGAAACTAGATACCTGAGTTATAAATAAAAAGAAATCTGTTAAATAATAGAATAGTATTTTCAAGTTGAATTATATTTTAATATCTTTGTTATAAACATCACATGTTTTTTATTTTAAGTTTTTATAAGTAAAAAGTTATACATTGCATTTATTTTATCGTTTCTAGTGCATTTGTATCAAAATACTAATGTTAAAATCTTGGTAAAAAATATTATTAGCAAATATACCTGTCCGTTGGTGTGGGGTAACAAAGTATTCGGTAGATATACCATGCCCCTATAAAGCCAGTAAATATACATGTCCGACACAGTCTAGGTCTTATCAAAATTTGGTCCAAATTTAGTCGACTTTCAACGTTTAACATCGTATAACATTTGTATAGTTAGCAACATTGTATTAGCTGCTTCATTTATTATTATTATTACAATATAAATATTAAAATATGTAAAAAAAATATTCCAACCAATGATCTCTATCTAAAAGCGATACTGGACTGACTGCTGACAGTGAAAAATTCATGAATATATGAAATCTGGAAACGGAGATTACAATTAATCTCGTCTGTCTATTTCCAATGTAAACCAATATGGACCAAATTTTCGGTTCTGTTTTTTACGCTTGATATCGCTGTGCCCGTTTTTTATTTATATCTTAATTCTTGTAAAAAACGTAAATATTAGTTGTAGTACGTGAATAACTAAGGAATTAAGACTTAAATAAAAAAAACATTCCACACAGCGATATCAAGCGTAAAAAACTGAGTTAGAACCGGAAATTTGGTCCATATTGGTTTAGACTGGAAATAGACAATCTAGTTTAAATATTTGCTCTGATGTCTATCTTTCGACACTAAGCAGTCACTCCAGTATCGGTACGTAGAGCTCGATGTTTCCAACAAAGTAACGATCTGCAATTTAAAAGAAAATCATTTTAAAATAGGTTTGTAAAACTGATATCGCTAACAAAAGTAGTTGAGAAAATTTATTTACTAAATACTGATAACTAATTTAAATTGTCCCAAATCTACGAGGGTTATTTTACAAAGAAAGACACAAAAATTGCTGTAATGTCAACATGAATTATCACATGAATCTCACCATATTTACGAAGATTCTTGTAAATATTTTTTGACATAATCCTTTCTTCCAGTAATACACTTGTCCCATCACTCTGTTAGTCCTTTTATGTCAGCAGTAAACAATTTTTTTGTCCTGACGTTGGCGACAGTTTTGAACATTTCTTTTCTTTTCATTTGCACTTCGTTGTAAAATTTAATGCCACGAAATAACGCCTTAAACGGGTCCAAATAGAAGGAAATCTCAGGCAGCAAGATTTGAATGGGTTCGGCAGAAGCTCACAGCTCAATTTGTTAGTAGTTTCAATCGTGTGTGGGCGAGCATTGTCGTGGAGAAAAACTATACTTTTTATCTGTAAACTATGTCGCCTTGCGTCAAGATCGCTTGTATTTTATTGTATTACTCGTTAACGCTGTTCTTTTTTTCTTTAATGCAACACTTTGCTCAAAAGGTAGCTAACAACACTAGTCACTTTTGAATTGACTAACCTACTGACAAAAGCTAGTGCGATATCTACCCTATTGCTTCAGCATCCGTTCGTAAATTTGATAGATTTTGTCCCCTCAAACAAAATAAACTTCATCACCAAACTCTGTTCCATCCAGTAGCTTGTTATCGGGTCATCATCCATCAGAATATACTATAATTTCTTTAAGTTTGTTATATTCAGTTTTTATGGGTTGCCCTTCATTTCTGAGGGATGACGTATCTCGGTGATCACTCTTCAGGGACAAGGATGAAAAAGATAGCAGTCTGGTACTCAGTTGAAGTAGCATCCTTTTTTTTTTAATCTGAGGACCCTGCAAAGCTAATAAGACCAATAGGTATGAATTCACTGCCTACCTGATTTTCGTGACGCTAACCAGTACACCACGGATGTGGACGAAGGGTGACTGTTCTTTAATTTCTTTGTCATGCTTGCCTGGTACTCAATCAGACGCGAAATGTATTCTTCTTTAATTTCAAAATGAAATGGCATATTTAATAAATCTGCAAACGAATGTATAGTCACACAAGTCATGTTATATAATTTTTATGAAATTGTCTTCTCTCTAATAGTATCAAGCGACTGCTAACTCCTAAAACTTCACCATTCCGTTTTATGCTTCTGCTATCGTCTGTGCTCAACACGAAAAATATCGGAGAGAAAAGAGGGCCAAAGGTCAGTGACAGTTGTTGCTCTTGCTTGATTCAACCAGACGACCAGTTTTTTTTTCGTTCACCGTTCGTTGTCGGTCATTATCTGGCTCTTCCGCTGTGTTCACTTTCACTTAAATTGACTTACGAACTCCAAAAGCTGTTATCACTTAAAATATGCAAACTACTCACCAAATTCCACTTTCATCTTTTATTTTTCTTTATTTGTTTCTTTTACTATTGGATGCCCCGAGGTTAAGTCAAGGTCGTCTTGCTTTGCTTTCTAATAAACTTGTAATAAAATTTGATTTCAACGAACAACGATCGCCCTCCACCGGCTAGTTTTCTTTCTTTATTGTTTATAAAAGACACAGGGAATATCGATAATAAAGGAGATTCTGAATTTTATTTTAAAGCCTTTAGGCAACTTTGTCTCATGCCAAATGGATAATGATGATGGGAGAATGAATAAAGTGTAGGAAACGGGAGAATCCCCGACAAAACTCACGCACACGGTGTTTGTCCACCACAAAGTCCACATGGTACGAGGTGGGGTGGAACCAGGGATCACATGCACCATAGGTGAGCACTCTACCGCTGAGCGGCCCGAAATAAAAAGGTTTCTCTTTGAACCGTTCATAGAAGTTTCCTGTAAAAATGTTCGGAATTCCGTACCATTCTAGATTTCGAACCCGAAATGCCAAACTTTTGTAATTCTGGAATATAGGTATTCCGGGTAGTCGGAATTCAGTATTTCTAAGACCTCCGACCTTTGGCTTTACATCCGGCTGATCTTCCGTTCGATACCAGTTGCCTATTATCCTGAGAGTTTTTTCCAGGGATTTTCCTCAGTCATATCAATCAAATACCTGAATAGTTCCTTCAACATAGAACATGGGCGACTCTTTTCCTCTACCATATCCTCACCTGAGATGCATAAAGGCCGCAAATAAATCCAAATTGAAAGATTTAGAAACTCCAGAATCGCCTTCGAACTTCGGAACAGTCCTAGATCACGAAAAGAGTTAGCTGGACTACTAAAGATAGGATATAGGGCCATGGATCGCGTGTTGGACAGGTCTATAGAGTGATACTTGGTCAAAATATGGGATCACGGTGGCTCATTTGGTATAGAGCGCTCACCTGTGGTGTTAGGGATCGTCGGATCGATCCCTGCTCGTTACGTGGGCTTTGTGGTGGACAAACATCGTGTGCGCGGGTTTTCTCGGGGTGCTCCCGTTTCTTCCCACTTTCTTCACTCCACCAGTTCATCCCATCATCATCCATACGGCCTGAGTCATAGTTGCCTAAAGGTCTTAAAATAAATTCAAAAAATTGGTCAAAATACGAGAGCGACTGCAACATTAGAGCAAGATTTGGCAGTATATAATAGACAAATTCAACAACATTGACACGAGTGACCGTAGCCAGTGGCGATCCTAGGTACGGGTGAACCGGGCAAGCGTCCAGGGCCCCGTGTTGCCAACAATTAATTAGTAGTTTTGCCTGCCTGGAGTCACCAAAAATACTGTTGTTGTAGTTCTTGATTATATAAATAAATGACCAATCTTAATGCTTGTTTACTGCATTTTATTTATTCTCAAATTGAAATTTGTTGATGACTTCACAGTAAGGTAATCATAGTTAATTGAGCAGATGACTCGTTTTTGAAAATAAGTAAAGCTGTATTTGTTTATTTAGTCAGAGGTAGTTTTCGGATTCCTAATAATAAGATATTGTATTTCATTACATCGAGTTTATTTAATGTAAATCAATACTTCGATTCGCGATAGAAAAAAATCCGTTCACATTGACCCGAAGTGAGGCTTTGCGTTAAAAAAAAATGTTGTTTTTTTTTAACACAAATACATGCACAAATATATTATACATATTTGTTTGTATGTACATATATGTTTGTTGTTGTTATTTTGATTTTTTTGATGCCCCATGAAGAGTCAATGCCCAGGGCCCCGCAAAGGCTAGGGTCGCCTCTGACCGTTGCTAAGCTGGTATAGCGTTGGTTTCGAATTTAAGAGATTCTGAGTTCGATAACAGCGGCCGACCATCCTGACTAAGGTTTCCCACGGTAAGACCAAGCAAATGTTGGGATGGTACCTTCAACTTAGACCCTAGCAAACTGCTTCCTGCATCTTTGCACCTACCCTACCCCGGCATGCGCCATAGATGCCTTAAGGCCACAAATAAATTCAAAAAAGAAATCTATAACATTGACGAAAGTCTTCAACTCATGAACAGTGACGAGAAGGTCTAAAGGTCTCAATTTCTCGAATGTCCCAATTCTGTACTAGTTCAATATAACTCGATCTATACAAATATAACCTTTCATTTCTTGTACAGTACTTAAAGAAATTGTAGACCTATAAAAAAAATACTCATTCACTTTCGCCCATTAGCCAAAGTGTCCTGGGAGACAAGTAATGTCCTTGTGCTCAGAAGAATCTTCGTTGTGTGTTATCTCTCTGTCAAATGAGAGAAGAGGAAAAGTGACTCTCATTGAAGTGTCAACCCTATGTCATCCTCAGAGACTGTCAACAATGGACTAATTTATTCGCGTCAAATATGGCGGTCATGAAACTTCCACACTATCACTCTGTTCTTTTGTTTACTCTTTCTTTGCACTTTTCCTGATTGGCTTTTAGACTTATTTTCTCTACCATTTTCTTGTGCCTACAATGTTTCCCACATGCCATTACTTTGCAACAAAGAAAAGCTTCTGGACTTACTGTAATGATGTTCAAGAACAAATCTTTGCAAAATCTCTGTTGGATAGTAGTGACAAAGATCTCAGCGGGTATTTGTTCAACGAAGTAAATCGTCCTAACACTGTCTCTAATAAAAGTCTTTGGAGGTATTCATTCGTTTGATCCGACGATCGTTTCATTACATTTCCTGCTAACATTGTGAGGGAATTTTTCTTTGATATTAATTTGCAATTCCAAAAGACAAAAATACTCTCTGAATAAACGACCAAGTCTTGGTCTTTTGTCTTAGCGCTGTGCAGATTTGCCACTTGGTGGGAACACCATTTAGGCAACTTCTACCACCCATGGTCCATTTTAGTTGATTCCTACATATCGAAAGCAGAATACACGGCACAATGGTTCTAGAATCAGTGGAAATAGTTGAATGATTGGACAAATACAAGGGAATGTCTCTTTCGTTGACCAAGACACTTCTTGCGACACCGTCTAAACAATTGGCGCCCGAACGTTGGACAACATGTTCTGCCGAAAAGTACTACACGTTCGCCACGTTACAACTCGATATCTCAATTTCTACTATATGTTTGAACCGAAAAAATAGTAATCATAGAAAACTTTTATATAAATGCGCCATGGATTTTGCTGGCCTATTTTTACAGTTTTATGAAGCCGTAGCGCAACTATTCAAGCTAGAAGTCACCAAAATTATTGTAGAAATGCTTCCCGATAAGTACGATGAGTTTACTAAAGTATTTCTATTTTAACTACATTTTTTTAATATGGCGCCAATTGTTTCGGAAGTGGCGCAAAAAATTGTCTTGATGAATTAAATACCCCAAAGAAAATGTTTTTATACTTACTGTTAGTGACAGGTGGAAGGTCTTTTTAAGGGCCATATCGATATCTAATATACTGGGATAGTGAATTAGCCCTAACTAACTAACTAATAATAATAAATAAATAATTTAAACTGAAAAAGTCAATAGGTCAAAGGATAAAGTTATACTGGAGCATTTGATTAACAATGATACAACGCAGGGCTAAACATTTGAATGTTTGGGATAAACACATGTACTGGGAATATGCCTTGTAATGTTCCAGGCATATTTTAGGAATATTCCAGAACTTTGTACTTAGAAAATCCTTTTAATATTCTCGCAAACATATACCAGATATATTCTTTAATGTTCCCAAACGTTCCGGACTGCAGATATCGATAGGATATTTAAGGAATATCCTATGCTATGTGAAAAGTGACGAGCTTAAGCCGATGATCCCATACAGATTTTGCACTTGAATTAAGTAAATGACTATCCATGTATTTTGTTAAGAGTTGAGTGATATACAAGTACAAACCCTCCGTATCCGCGGATTTAGATCCCATAGCGTGCATTACACATACCCCTTTCGTTATGAACGATATATAACCCTTTGTTGGTAGCAAGTGTCTCAAAATGATACAAGCGTAACATTGTTCTTATGTCATTTCTTATGACAGCATGACAATCAAGCTAAATGACGAAACAAAAAGAGAATCCAAAAGAAAAGCCCCCCATAAGGTACAAAATGAATGAAAAATGGTCTCTACCTCAGTCTGTTTCATATGTTTATATCACATCGATACATTGCAATCGTTTCCGTGAGTGTTTTCCTTCATATTTCGAACTCGTTAAGACAGAAAGAAGTTGAGTAAATTAGCAAAATCGAACGAAACCTAAGTGAAGGATATGGCCAAAGTATTCAATGGAAAATATCACGAACATTTTGCCCTTAACGTTGAGTGAAAATGAACCGAAAACGATCTTTTACCAAACCTGATTCCGACTGGCAGAAGGTAAATCAAATAATGCATTACCTTCCGGGCGCCATTCCTGTATTCTTAATTATTTCCCTTGTTTATATATTGGATCGTTATACAAATAACCATTCTGTACATTCAGTTTTAATTTCATCGACCATCTGTCACGACTGTTGTTTTTCTTTCCTCCTCCCCGCATCTGCTATTTTCTCGCCTACAAACTGTTTTGTTTTTCCCTTTTTTTTATTTAAGGATGTTGTGATGAGTGTTGTAGTTCTCCCACGCATACATAGATGTCACAAGTGACAATCCACCTACAAAACGCTTGAAAAGAAAAATTCTTCCCTGCTCGCACTTACGGTGACAGTTTCAATTACTTCTCTCGCCCTCAAAGTCTTCTGCTTAATAAGGCATAAAATTATTCTGTTATCAAAAGTGTTGGCGTCTCTTTTCTTCTTCTTTTTCTTTCCTTCCATACTACTGTTCTTTCGGTTTTTGTCTCTTTTTAAAGAACGAAACACACAAGAGTCATTTGTTCATTTTTTCACTGTTTCCCCCTTGTCTTCTTCTTCTTTTTTTTGTTAATGTTTCAATGATGTTTCACGCATGCTTTAAGTAGAAAGCATAGATGTTCTACTTCGTGGAGGTCTGTCGTTCAGTTCAGTCTTAACGAAACCATCGAAGGTCATTGTACGTACGTACGTACGTACGTTCGTCCAGAGACTGGTGGATCTCTTCTTTTCTTTCGTTTCTACGGAGCGAAAAGGTCTTTCTTTTTATTTTCGAGGGAGTTACACACATACTATACAACTTTCTATACAAAACATGCTCATTTCCTGTTCAATTATCAAATCTCTTTCTCCTAATGCTTCTTTTTAACAAAATGGCGGGCTTAGTGTTAGTGAAAAGGAACTGCAACAAATTAGGCGTAACATATTATATAAAAGATTTTTAACATTTAGAAGCCATAGAAGGTCTATATCGTAATTATGAGAACCAAAGGGCAACTGCAAGAAATCAACATGTTATAATAATAATAAGCTAAAGCCTCGCCCCTAATAAAGCTGGTTGGCGTCGAGTGCAGCAGAGAGAGATTAACTATTTATAATTAGTGCTGTGCTGAACCTATCCCACATAGCACGAAAGCTTTTGACAATTTTGATTTTCAGTTGATTTTCTCTTGTGTAGTGATGATTGATATAAGAAGCTTGATTTAAGTTTGAAAATGAATGTTCTAAGTTGATTTGATATTGCAAGTTTGATTCAAGGTTGAAGTAGACAGTTACGTTGATAGATTTGACCACTAGTGTCGCCAATGTAGAGTAACACAGTACACATCGCGCCATTTTGTTCTTGTTTGAATCTTTATATTGTCTTGTTTTCTATTTTGCCAAAATGAGGTACGTTGTTCTTGTGTTTTACTGGAATTACATGTTTTTACGGTATAGATTGTTATATTTCTAATATTAATATTCGCTTCCATTTGAATCATCTACACATAATGATAGGAATATCTATCAGACTTTGCAGTCAAGTTTTTTTATGCTTAGCTTAGTTTTAAACTTGCAATGACAAGTTTGTTTCACGTTTGTTGTGATAAACTTGCATCAACCTTGTTAGGTGTCAACTTGTAAGCATAATTCAAGCTTGATTTCATCTTCAGACTTTAAATGATAAGCTTGATTTAAACGTTTAAACTTGACTTGCAAGAAGTTTGAAATACGTTGATTCTGCTATCGGGGGATACATTTAGGTGATATAGCGCACAGCGACTGAGCAGAAGTGCTGACTTTCTTACAAGCGTGCGTTGCGTGCGATTTGGGTGAGTAGTCGATTGAAACACATGTTTTATTGCGTGAACTACGTGTAACAGATGTTTCAATTGGATACTCATCCAAATCGCAAGCAACACACGCTTTTAAGAAAAGCAGCCCTAAAACAGAGTCAAGCGTGCTCATATAGCATTATCTTAGTATGGTGGTAAAGGACAAGTTAACATAAATCTCTGCTCGGACTCAGCTTAATTTATTTCCCGTTCGCCTATTCTAATGCCAGCTTTTCATGTAAGCGCTCGCTGAGTATTTTGCTTGCGATTTCTATAAGTAGCCAATAGAAACTCGCGTTACACGTAGAACACGTACTTAAACAGGCATTTCAATTGACTATTCAGCCAAATCGCAAGTAGAGCACGCGGCGAAGGCCTGAATGAAAAGCCAGCTTAAGTCTGAGATGATTCGAGTACAGACGGAGCCGGTTATCATGACTAAACTTGATCTCTTTCGTAGTTACTCTAAAGGAAGGCCGAGACGTAATTTCAGTAAAGACCTGATGTCAATAGTTTTTCCTATTCCTTTCCCAAATTGGCAAAGAACATACCTCAAACTTGGAAATGAACTCATGCCTAATACACTTATATACAGTAGTGTATAAACATATAATGTCCTATTAAGGCGAGGCCATTCTCGCGCAGGCGCATTACTCCATAAACAGTAAATATTACTTCCTAGCGGGTGCTTCTAGTTGCCAATTTGATATATTGCTAGCATGTCGGAAAGCTAATGTAAAGAATCCGGGATCGAATCCTGGTGTGTTTTTTTTTTCTTTAAGAAAAAATACTTTTTTCTCTTATATATATATAAGTAGTGTTTTTTCAAGCTTTTGAAAATAGGACTTTCTGTGTTTAGACGCTAGTAAATAATAATAATTTCGTTGAAGTTAAGATTCTAATAGTTATTGAGGTTTCTTGACATGGCATTGTATTATATTAAGAATATAAATATAATCTAACAAGCAAACATACTGATGGGGCAGAAAAGAATTACATATATATTTTCTTCCGTCATTATTCTGAGAATGTAAAAATATGTGCGTATGCAAATTTTGGTCACTCGAGCGTAATTACTTTGAGAAATATCGATGGTCAAATCCTGTCTGTGGAAAATGATCAAAAAGTATGGAAATATGCTTATGTCCTTAAATTGGTGATAGAACTGGAAGGCAAATACACAGTAATGAGTTGAGGGTATGTTCAATACCTATTTGAGGGTATGTTCTTCATGCCCGCCGTCTTGAATCTTGATTGATTTTCTTACATGGGAAGAGGGTCGTGTAATATGTCATTCTAGGCTAGAATTTCGCGAGAAATACGTTAGTAAACTCGGTTTTGCTGTAAATGTATTATTGTGAGAGATAAGAGTACATGCCATTTCTATATGGGTAACGATGTAAGGGAATGAAAACCCCCCATTTCGTTTTGGAATAACGAAAAAGATGAAATCAAAATGAATACAATTCCATATCGATAGGACACTAAACCCAGGATCACTTTGTATGTATTTGGGTTTAATTTCCTTTGTTATTTCAGAACGAATTGGAGTTTTTCAGGCAATTGCACTATTAGCCGAAACTAGTGCCACGTGCCTTTATCTCTAGTGCCACATGCACGAGAAAATCAATGTTGATTTAGAGAACTACTTTTCCTTGTCTAATTTTATTAACTACCAAGTAACTAAAGTTAGACTCTCTCTAAAATATTGTAGCATCTCTCGATCTCCATCTACAATATTTTATAAACAGAATTGACAGTCTGATTAATTTGCTGGTAAATTATAAGCAAGGAAAAATGGTTTTCTGAATTAACATTGATTTTCTCAGAAGCGAGGTTTACTTTTGAGTTTAAACTTCCAGGATGGGGTTAGAACTTAGTTTAGGAAAATAATTTCACAGTGTCAAAGCTTCAGGGTTTTGTGAGCAACTGTAGAACATTTCGTGCAAATATATTGAAAACTTTCGTATTTACAGGCCTGTTTCTCAGTTACACGAATTAAATAAACAAACAGTCTTAATACCGGTGGTTCCCATGTTCGCAACGTCTTCTAGTATATTGTTGTCATGAAAAAAAGTTATAAGGTCCACTGTTGTCATTTTTATCTAAATGCGATTAACTTTACAGTAGGGAAAATGGCAGATAACAAACTTGAGAAGTACCTATGATGCATTGTGAACCACTGTAAAGTGTGATGAGAAATCGCTCTCTCAATTTTGATGAACAAATAACATCCGTAAAGCATCGGAATCGCATCTCAAAAGATCACATTTCCTATCCAAAACCAGTGATTCCGCCAGACCACTTCTCCTGTGGAGGGTGTGACTCCCAAATTCTCGACAACACCCCCAACTTGAAGACTTTTGCGGTCAAAATCGATTTAAACCGTGCAAAACTCCACTTCCACCCACCCAATTTTGACTTTACACCCCCGAAACTGAAAATCCTGGCGGAATCCCTGATCCAAAACCGTTATAAATTCTTCGTTTTTTTTTTTTTTTTTTTTTGTCAAAACGGTTCCACTCTTCTGAATTCGTGTTCATATTAGACGATAGGCTAAAATCCTTTTATCGTGCAACCTAAGCTAACTTTTCTTCAGCTCCTAATTATGTTAGCAATGAATGCCACCGCAAGCTAACAGAACTGCATATAAACGCTTAACACTTTTATATTACGAACTTATTTATATAAATTACTTTGTTCATAGTATTATTATAATTTAACTTTTCTCTTCATGCGTGTACATTAACTTCACATGTCTATCTAGCAATCAAAGCAACAAGACGTGAGTAGAAATCCAGTAGAAAGATGGACATATCATTGAAAATCCATACTTAAGATCCTTCAGCCTGTAATAAGTACCAATTTTGGAATCCATGATGATTTCGCTGGTATTTGCCTTCAAGTCTGAGACAGAAGAAGAAAAAAAGTGCGAAGAAGGTAATTGAGATCGGGAAAAAGAAGTTAGCTTAAAATTGAACGCATTGGGCGTAAAATTACAGCAAGAAGAGTCCATTCATCCGGCAGAAGCCATTATTAATTATATGTAGAGCAAGGACTTTGTTAATTCATATACTTTAGCTTTTAATTATGCGTTCTAAATTGAGACAAGGGGAAAAATGTTTCGTAAAGGAAATTTCTCTGTCAGTTTTTACATTTCTTGGCGGACTAATTATTATCTATTGTCGGTTCTCTGTTGCTGATTGGAAAGAAAGTGTTTTTTTCGTATCTTAATAACTCAGCTAAAAAATGGGATCTTATTATCTCCTCTTATTGCGTTCGTGCGTCTGTGTCCAAAATATAAATCTGAGGGCCCACAAAGGTATAGAGGTGGTTGATATGGCATTGGAAAAAGCCTTGTCTAGAGGAACTCAGAGACGCCGGAACACTAGCGTCTCAACGTAGAAAGTACTATTTTCGAAAGCTAGAAATAACACAATTTAATCGCGTGTGCAATAATAATAAAAAAAAGTACCTGACTTACCTAACCTTCACGTACCTTTGATCACTAATTTTATTAAATTTCCTAATGCGTATAGATATATAAAAAGAGGAAGTTATTTTTCTTTTTAAAAAGAATACAAAGAAAACCACACCAGGATTCGATCCCCAGCTCTCTGTATTAGCTTTCCGACGTGTTACCAATACGCCAGATTGACAATTGAAAACCATCCGCTTGTCAAGTCTTATTTATGGTTAAGGAGTAATATTTACTGTTTAAGGAGTAATGCGCCTGCGCGAGAATGGCCCCGGAACTGTTGATTGGTGCAGTATGTCAGTGTTGCCAACCCATTCTCCTAAAATTCAAATTTTCAAGTTGCTTCAATATTTTTAGACTTAACTGCACCATAACTGGCATAACCATTATTCGACACAATACAAAAATATGTGGGTATTACCCTCCTCAAGATCTCTGATATTCACTGTTGTCAACTGATTTTCTATTTAACTGTTTAGACTGCTCCCATTACGTTAGATATGTCAGCACCAAACTTGGCATAAACTTTACTCGAAACAATAGAAAATTACTCTTGGTGTCACAGTCCCCAAGCAATCCAGTTGCCAGTGTTGGGAACTATTTTATAAAAATGAATGTTTGTGTGCCGCAAATGCTATCAAGGATCGCTCGGGAGTCTTCGCGATTGTTAAAAGAGTTGCCGTGCTTTCTTGTTATATAACCCCCTATGAGCAAAATGCCGCCACATGCCACTGGTGGCCCGACGTCCGGTGGCTCGAAGGTGGGTAAAATATGGCGTCCATCAAGTCGTAATTTGAGTGGCAACAAGACGTCGGCCGAGTGTATGGATTGAAGCTAGATGCCGGTGTAGTGGACTATCGCAAGTGAACCAACGCTGGAAGAACGGCGGCAGAGGTAGGATCCCGTCGGCCCTCGCCATGGGCCCGACTCGTCGGCTTGCGGTCGGGATAGGTTAAGAAAACCGGGTTGTGGTCCGACTCTGGCTCAACTTTTGTCAGCAAAGGGCCGCAGTCGGTGCTCATGGGCAATACTCGATACTACTAACACTATAATATTACCTGTTGTAGTTGTCTCGACCAAAATATGCAATGTACACCCACATTCAATTAAAGTGGCTCGTAGGACAATTTTCCAGAGTCCGAAGTTGCACAATCGGACAATATATGAATATTGAACGCTCCCTTTAAACTAATATC
Source organism: Lepisma saccharinum (assembly GCA_022664845.1). Lineage (NCBI taxonomy): Eukaryota > Metazoa > Arthropoda > Insecta > Zygentoma > Lepismatidae > Lepisma > Lepisma saccharinum. The sequence goes on from JAGDQP010005271.1 coordinate 51,758, forward strand.
AAGTTTATCTTCGGTATTACCATGTTGTGACACTTAATGGCCTTAGAAAGTGTACTAATTGGCTTGCAAACGAGGCGGACGCTACTGAAAGAAATAAAATATTCAGGGTGATTCACAACTCATTCCAAAAGTTTGGGAGGTGATTTCCGACACCAAAACAGGAAGAAAATTCTTTGTAAACGGGTCGGATTTCGCTTCGTTTTAGAGATACAAGGTTCCCAACTTGGAACCCAAAATGAACCGCCTCGAATTGAAAATAACTCTTTCGCGATCAAGCACAAATGAGATATTAATGTTAAAAAAAATCGGAGATTTGATTTGTATCAATAGAATGGATAGAATGGAAATTATACTGATCGTATGTAAAATATTGCATGTCTATAAAACAGCATGAGTCAAAGAAAACATGGTGAATTACTAGGCGAAAACAGAAGTTAAAAATTATGCTCCTGAGAGACATAAGACTAGTAAAACAATTATCATGTAAACCAATGAAAAGGTCATACCAAGATGGCGGAGTTGCGTCTTTTTAATTGATGTTTTAGTCTTGTCAACAAGCATATCGTCTACAAATCTAACATATTTGATCTGAGTATTATTAATTTAGAAATCAAAGAAAGAGAATAACAACATTTTGCTCCCGTGTTAGTTATGTAAGATTGTTGATGAAATCGTGTTGGCGTGAACATAATGCAAGACATATCGCAAGATAGGAAGTCACGTTCTTTCTCTCATGCTTTAGTGTCTATCAGTGAAGATTACATCTCCTGGTCTTTCTTTCGTTATCCAAAAGCCAAACATACAGATTGGAAGAGAGACCAGCCATGCGTCCATTTGCATCGCCTCCAGGATAGGCATGTTTGTGGTCCACTGAGAGATCCATGCATGATATTACATGGAGCGTGGCAGATGAAACATCACGAAGGAGTGAGAGAAAAGCGCTCTACCATGGCTAAGCTTGCAGTTTGAGAGCAGACGATGTCATTTTCTCTAATGGTGAGAAATATACAGGGTGTTACAGATGTAAACCGACAAAGGTTCACAGCAAACTCCGTAGGGTGAGGAAAGGTAATTTGGAGACAATTCTTACGAGATATATAACCGAATAATCTGTTCTACCACGAGATTTGTGTATTAGCACTTAATCTTCATGGCATGCTATCTATTTAGAATCCACTATCCGTGCCATGTGTCTTGCTCCCTGTAACACAGATCAGTCAGTGGTCGGAAATGTAAGAAAAACATTGTATTCTTACGTGTACGTTTATATTAAGTGAAATACATGGAAAGTGTTTTGTTTTTTTAATGTTTATTTGCTGTATGTCATTCGGAGTATAAGAATCTGTATTTTTTTTTCTTTAAAAGCAGAAAAGTTTAAAACTTCATCAGTGTTTTAGCATAAATCTTATGGTATTTCAGTCAATTTTAAGCCTGTGAGTCTTATCTAAAACTGTCAAAAACAGATGAATTTTCTCCAGGACTTTAGGAAGTGAACGTCACTGCTTCAGACAAGCATGATGACGCCTGGATGTGTACGAAATGTAGCTTTTCGTGTTCATACTCACTTACTTACTGTATGGCTTTCGGAACTCACAAGTTCATCGCCGCAGTAACAAACGTTCTCCATAGCATTCTATCTTGAGAAAGATCCCTTTCATTACAAGCACCTACTTCTCGAAGATTCCTTCTAATATCATTGTCCCCAACGTCGTCTCGGTCTTCCCAACGGCCTCTTTCCCTTCGGTTTTCCAACCAAGATCTAATATAGTCTTCGTTTTCCCCCCATCCGAGCTACATATCCTGCCTATCTTAGTAGTTGCGATTTCATTATTCTTACAACATCTGGTGAGTCGTAAATCCGTGAAGTTCTTCATTATGCAGTCTCCTCCATTCTCCAGCCATGTTGTCCCGTTTCGGTCCGTATATCTTTCTCAAGACCCTATCATTTATGTTCATCTGCTAGGGTCGTACTCCAATTTTCGCAACCGTAAAGTATTACCGGCAGAATAACCGTTTTGTATATTTTCGATTTCAAATTTCTTATATTAATCGCGAAGTTAGGTGTTTCTGGACTGAGTAGAAACATGCGTTGCCATAAGATGCCAAAAACAAGACGGGTGCAAACTGGGCTCAGTGCAACATTATCATGCAACCATTTCATGAAAATTGTCACGTGCAGGACATTGACGAGGACATAACCATGTTCATGTCTGTGACGAGTCTTTGTGAAAAAATTGTCTAACGAATCAGAGTGATACATTTGTTTCATGTATTTATACATTTGGTTACGGACATTTCTGTTTAATAATAATTCATGTCACCAAATAACTTACCCACTATCACCAAATTATCTTTTCTTTTCATTGTTTTTCAATTATGGTGTGTTTATTTACCTTTGTAAACTAATGAGATGGCCTAGAAGGAAGGTTTTGAATATATAAATATAATTTAATAAGAAAAAAAATATTTCTCTCATAAAAAATCATTTAATAAAACCATATCACCAAATTACTTTATCTTACACTACATCGAAATAAGATGCTTATTTTTCGAGATACAGGTATTCCAACTTTGAGCCGAAAAACGACTCTTTACAATCGTAAATAAAGAATTTGCGAATTTAGAGAAACGACACATCAAACTGAAAATTGAAGTCTTGTAGTAAATAAGGCTCTAATGGTAAGTTCCATTTTACAAGTTATTAGAAAAACTAGTTCTTTAAATTTTATTTCCATATAGAACAGTATTTCTCAATCTGTGGTCCGCGAAGAAAGCAAAATCATCTCAGAAATATCAGTGATAGCCTATCATCGGTTGTTTACATGCTTATTACATCTACAAGCAATTTCATTTGATTCAGTGTTCATGATTTATACGCTATAATTATAGCAAAATTCCATCTTTTCTCTCTATATATATACTTAATGTTTTATGCTTGCGCCCCTTTATAGCATATAAAGTATACTATTTTCTTGTAAACACATATCTGGTCACCCTAGTGTTCCCTCTTTCCGCTCTGAAAAGATTAAATATTTAGCTTAAATCGAGCGGAATTCCGCTCTTTCAATTTGAATTTATACATTTCTTTTATATTAGGCCTTAACAACTTATTGGTCTGTAGAATTGTTTCAGGCATATTACTTGTCCATTGATTTAAACAGGTTGAGAAACGCTGATATAGAACAACACGTCTCACTATTTATAAACACCAAGCAATGTGTTTGAACTTTGATTCTTATATAAGTTATAAATCTGTTATTTCGGTGTAACAGGTATAACAGGAATTGTTATTCCTGTGTAACAGATATTCTTATTCCTGTGAAAAGCAAAATTTTCACAAAAATGACGCTTACTGCCTTCTTTACTTCAAGTCTTGAAATGTAGTTTAAGGTTACGTCAATATGGTGGCTTTTAGAAGTGAAAAATGTGATATCATCAGGCTTTCAGTGTTGCCATCGTGTTACGTTTTTATTAGCGATAAATTACAGGGCTGTTCGTAACATGAAATAACTGATTTCTATTTTGACGTACACTTTTACATTATACCAGATAGTACAATAGAATCTAAAATTTAAATTTAAGACGTATAGCTAATACTATTGCAATGAACTTGAAACTTAGCCGAAGCAACACGAAGTACTCGTTGCCGTCTATATCGCCCTTCTTGCACGTCATACGACTACGTGTGATATATATGTAAAGAAGGTGATTTGATGGGTGTATGACCTTTTCCAGCTATTTTCATGTCCCGAGTTAGCTAGCATCATTTGTCGGTTTTCATCTGTACCACCCCTATATATAAAGTGCTTATGTCTGTATATGGTATGCCTAGAACGATATCGTTAACTATAAAGCCAAACCGTTTACCACGTTGTTGGAGGGAGGGATTCTGCCACACCACTCATTTCAAATTGCAGAGCATACACACTTTTTTTCTTTTTCTTCTTTTTTTTTGCTGTTCAAAATCGATAGAAGTTTTACAAAACTCTACTTGCATGCCCAATTTTGGCTTTGCAACCCCCAAACTGAAAATCCTGGCAGAATCCCTGATTAGAGATGATGCGAATACATCAACAACAGGATAATCATGGCTGTATTTACGGGTACCTGCTTGTAAAATTGTCGTCCTAGCATATACTGTAACCAATTTAGTACAAGGTAACCAAAATAAGTTCTTGCCGTGTTTGATACTTGGAAACAGAAAAATATACAGAAAATATTCCTTTCCGTTAGTTCTCAAAGTATTTCCCATCGGTATCCAGTATCTTTTGCCAAAGTTCCTGCAGCTGCGCAATGTTCTTTGCGGTTGAACTGGCGGTGACTGTTGCAAGTCTGCCTCAGTGGCGAAGAATTTCCCACAAATTTGGTTGTCTAGGAAATTAAAGAGGTAATAATCTGTTGGCATGATGCAGTTTCTCCCAGCCAGGTCGCTGCATGGTTTCCCTAGCCACCCAGGGCACCTGCAGTCTCGCTTTGTCGCAAGGACCTCTTGTGATTCATTAATGCTGGCTCCTTCCGCTGGAGTGCCTGTCGCATACGTTCCAAATGCTGCGACTAAAGATCCTCGGTGTGATGGTTTGGCTCGACGTTAGCAGCTCGTAGTGCATTATTTGGTGACTTGGTACAGAGATCTTGTCCATTTTGCCTGGATGTAGAGGTGGTCTTGCGGTGTGAATGTTCATCAAACTTTCGGGACCACTTTGTGTCACTGATGGGCACTCGATCGAGTATGGGTGTGTTGCAGTGACAAGAAAACAATGACAAACAGGCTGTTACTCTCATCCTTGTTGGCTTCCGACAGTATGTGGGGTACACCTTTCGTATGCGGTGCAAGTGAAGTTTGACTATTTCATCAGAAACCTGGAATCGTTCATCAAGGGCATTACACGTCTGGCTACTGTTCCACTCTATGACCGTCTTCAGATCCTCGTTATCCAGGGATTGTAGGTGCCCACTGCGGGGTTCATCACACAGAAATAAATCTCCGAACCCGTATTTCTGATACCAATGCCTCGCAATACGTTCAATGACAGCATTATCCCGAAAGGCTTGATTCGGCGACTTGATTCGGAGGCGAACAAGCTAACCATAAAGTTATAAAGCAGACAGACACCAAATGACGTGCTTCGACGCCTCCATTTGTCTTCGCCACTACTCGAGCTATGACTGCTGTGAGTGCCCAAAGTGCTTATCTTGGTCGCGGTCAGTGTTCCCACTCCCACCTTAATCGTTTTCCCAGCACCCGAGACACTTATTTGTGTACCAGAGATCATGTCTTCCCATGCGACATTAGAAAAGGCAATAAGATTATTGGTTACCCTGTACTAATAGTATTTCGGTTCCAAGAGAGTTTTTAATAACTTACGTCATCGTTTGAGTTTGAGAGTTTGAACTACGTGCTACCTCATGGGTATGATTTTATTAAAAAATAGTTCCTTTGATCTTTTTTTGTAAATAGATATTAATCCACTAATAGTTATAAAGTTCTATTTAAAGTTATATATAGAGTTTATTTGTTTCAATATAGTCTAAGCAGAACGTGCAAGAAGTGTTCTTTTTCCTACCGTGTTGGTCACTTGATTACGGGACCTAAGTATTTCCAGCAGAGTCGAAGTTTACAAAATCGTATTATCTTCTTGTCGTACAAAATCATATAATTGGCTTTGTAATTTATCTCCCAGAAGAAAAAGATATGCACCGATCCACATGAATTCCGTACGTTTTATCCACACATGGTGCTTCTCCTAAGTTATTCAATGTTCCATTCTTGGATTGATACGTCTGATATGAAAGATCACATAAATCATAGACTATGATTAAAATTTGCATACAAAAATATATAAGATTATCATTGAAAACAAAAACACATGGTACTCATTATACCATATCTACTTCCCTCATGAGTAAACAAACAGCAATGCAGTGCTTGGAAGTGTTTTTGTTTTTGATAGCGTAACAATCACGGTAGTTTCCAACAGTTTCATTTCCTGATACAAATGAACTTCACATTGTATTAAATCTTTAAAAAGCTGAACAAATGACTGTGTAATATAATAGCACCAATCATATGTCCATTATTATTATCCTACTTTACATACCATGTGAGGTAATCAGTTTCTTTTTTTTTTCTTTTTTTTAATGTACATGCCTGTGCTAGTATGCACTATTATTTTGTAGTTATCATATTAATAATTGTTTGAGATTCTATCTCTCACACTTAACTACGGTACAAATTATAAAATAGATATAATATTCAGGGAACATTAAGTTTATTAATTACCAATTATCTGCAGGACCGTTGTCAGAATCTTATTCTATCTATTTCCCCAACCTGGAATACCTCAGGGTAGTGTACTCAGTCCGTTCCCAAGTGGCACCTAAACTTGCAGCAAGTTTGTATGATGATTGACATTGTAAGTTTGCTCAAAGTTCGGCACTGCAAGTTAGTAAACTTGCTAGTTCACAGAAGACAAACTTACTACAAACCTTTTACGTCAAACTTGCTGCAAAGCGAGCGAGTTAAATATCAAGCCTGTCTGGAGTGGAGCTCGCACCGAGAATCTTCAGTTTTGTTTGTAGTCCGTCACTCTAATCACTGTTCTATCGCCCCCAATCCTAACTGTATTTTATTTTACTAATTCCTTTACGTGACGAAGACAGTTTCTGAAGTAAAGGCACTGATATAGGCTGAAATTCGAAAGCTATTTTAGAACTTCGTTGATTTTTCGTAAGCAAGCCTCCTCACGAAAATTATAATCATGTGTCGATGTCATGTGTTTTTGTTCTTTGTATTGCGTATAACGAAAGAAAGAAAAGATTAACTCAGGTGAACAGGGCGTCGGTAACATGGATGAAAGTAGTTTTTTTTATATATTTTGTATTTTTGATGCTGAATTCAGATATGTATGTGAACATTTTCCGCTACATACAGTTTTTCTGTTATTTTGTCTTAACATGTATCAAGCTGCAGTGTAGGCCAAGCAATAGATAAAAATGGATGTGCCTAGAAAAAATACAGGAGTTTTGAAAATTGGCAGTATGACACAGTTCCATGTACTGAGTAATATACTAAATTTTTTACCTTGATGCTCTACCGCTTGTTCCGCCATATTGAAAAATATGGCGCCTAAGCCAGTGTTTTTGTAAATATCTCGCTTGAAAAGCATTTTAGAGGTAAATGTCTTACTACAAAAATTAATCTACGTAAAATTCACTGCAAGAAAGGTTATTTGCACTTTTCTTCTAGGCTGCACCGTTTAAACGCTAGACGTGCTTGAAATTAAGCAATGCTTCCCCCCCGACACACACACACATCATTTTGTAACATCGGTCAATAATAGTACAGTACATTAATCAGGAAACCAATATATACATTTTCTAGGTAACACGCTAGGTTAACTACAAACAAAAAAAATATGGATCCTTCCGCGGACATACCGTCTTAAAAATTGCCTCGATCAAAACTGAGTTGTGCGGAAGTTTGTATCCAAAAGCTTTACAGATCGCCAAATATTCTGCGTCTGAAATACGACTTAACATACAAAAATGTATAATTTCGGAACTATAAAAGATATCGCTTTCAAACTTTCAATGTTTAAATAACACACACCTTAAGGTATACATATTTATAGCTATGATCAAGTATAAATTTTTATTTGAACGCACGCCATTACAATGTATAAGTATGGAACAAAGAAAAAGGTATCGTAACAAAAAAATCTTACGTGGTGGGTGCTTTTCTAGCTCATATTTGAAATCAGCGCTCCCAAATTTAGTAAAAAAAAAAAAAAAGTGATTGTTATCCATGTTACCACGAAAAAGTTAAAATTTGTTGCCCTGTGTAATTATCTAACCTGAATTCGTTAACTTATTTTAGGGAAAAGCGTACAACTTTGAAAATTGCATAAAATGTTGAAAAATACAAAAGGAAGAAAAGGGGGAGTAAATATTTATAAGTACGAACAAAAAGAAATGGTTCAAAATAAAAGATATTTTTCTTTATGGAACCCCAGCTTTCCAATTAGTAATCCAACAGGAAAAATGATTTAGTCTATCACTGTAAGGAAAAATCGAAACTTGGTATAACTAGCGTGCTATCTGGAAAATAGGCAGCCAGTATGTTTGAGAAATGGCACCGACCCGCACAGTAAAGTACACATCGTGATGAGTCTCCTGAGGTGACTCGCGAGTGCAAAATCCGTTTTCTTTATAGCTCTCACACAGGATCAATAAGCTTCCGCAGTTTCGAATTTAAACCTATATGAATGCCTTTATTTCAGAAACTGTCTTCGTAACATATAAAAGGACTAGTAAAATGTACTTCCTTTAAGAGAAGAACCGTGGAGTAGTGAGGGTAAGGGACGATAATGACATGTGAAGATTCTGGCTTCGAACCCCACTGCTGACAATAGAAATCTTTTTCTGCCACTGCCTCGATGTGTGTCTAACAACGTTTTTTTTTAAGTTTGTAGCAAAATTGGCGCACAAAGTTAGTAGCGGGTTTGTCACTTGTCAACTAGTAACTTTGCTGCAAGACTGTAACAAGTTTGCAGCCTTGCAATGAAAAACTTGCTGCAAATTTAGATACTTGTTATACCAAGCTGGTTGCAAACTTTCTGCAAGTTTATTGTGCTATTTGGATTGTTATTCATAGTCTTGCTAGATGCTCTTACTAATAACACAATCGAAAATATTTTTTGTAAAAGAAAATAAATAAAAGATTATTAATTCTCAACGTTTGTCGCAGTAACGTAACTAGAATTTACGGTCCTCCCTACAAGGAACTTTTTAAAGCCCCCTTTCCTTGGGCAATTCTAGCACCAGAGCTCAAACCAGCATATTGTTAGTGACCTGGCGATCTGGTCCGAAACTTGACCCAGTGATCCGATTAACTGTGTCTTTCAACTATAATGAACTGAGAATTTTCGGCGTCTAATTTTTCGTGCTTTCTGGGCAACACTTCCAGTCCCGGTCACGCCTAAAACGAACACTGTTCAATCACGAGGAAATAATTTTAAACTCTGCTCTGCTCTCTGGGACACAAAGTCGAAATCAGGTTATCGAGTCATGTCGGTTTCCAAACATAGAACCAATTCAAAACTCAAATATTTTTTTATGAATTTAGCAGCAATTGATGGAACTAGCTTCGAAATAACGTCAAATTATGTTTAATTAAGTGGAAACTTTTAAAAAGAGCTCCGTAGACTTTCCCATGATGACTAGGGATCACACTCCCTGCTACATCATACTATTACTTCTTAGAAATTGTAGAGCATTCGATTAGGAATGTCGTGGGTTCAACACCACGACCATCCTGACTAGTTTTTCAAGGTTGTTTTTTTTTTTCAGTCACACCAGACAAATGCTGGGATCGTAGTATCAACTTAGGCCTTAACCGGCTCCTTCCCGTATAATTTCCTCTACCCCAGCGTTGCTCAAATTATGGCCTGTAGACCATAATGGTCCTCCAAGTCTAGACTAGACTAAGAATTTGTCAAAAAGGCAGGAAAAGAAAGTTCAAGAAAATTTAGAATCACAGAGACAATCAGAAAGAATAATTTCGTCTGAAACCATAAGAATACAATTATTATTCATAATACAGCTTGAAAAGCATGAATATACCAGCAAGCTAGGTGACAGCGGCATTTGGTCAGCGAAAGTCGTGCCAACGGGTGAGAAGACGTCGGGTTTTGAAAAATCCCGACAAGGATCCTACATTGGCGGGCGGGGGCTGGGTGGGGTTTCGCTCCTATGCCAGTCAGTTGAGGCGCTGACGGCGGCCCGGAAAATGGCCCGACGACCAAACGCCACTTATGAATCGGCGCCGACCTTCCCCCATCTATTTCCCGACTACTAGTCGGAACTCCCGAGCAAAAGCCCCATCCTGGTCAGCATTTGACTTGCTGGAAATATATCATCATAATCATATTCAGCCGTTTTCTATCAACTGCTGGATGAAGGCCTTCCCCTTTTCTTTCCACATATCTCGGTCTGCTGCTATCCCCATCCATGTAGCTCCTGAAAAACGCTTGATTTCATCTACCCATCTTGCATTTGGGCGTCGTCTCGGTCGTTTCTTTTCTCTAGGAATCCAATGTAGTACATTAGTCGTCCACCTTCCATTCTGTTCG
>JAGDQP010005271.1:62287-79463 GCA_022664845.1 Lepisma saccharinum
GGAGGCCTTCATCCAGCAGTGGATAGAAAACGGCTGAATATGATGATTTTATATATATATAAGCTCCTGCGTAGCCTAGTCGGTAGCGCGCTCGACTTCAGTGCGAGCGGTCCCGGGTTCGATTCCCGGTGGGGGCTCAAAAATTTCGGTGTTGACCCAGCATCGTGAGGACAATTGGGGAGCTGCTGTGAATAAAAAACAGTGGCGATCACAGTGAGAGCTTCGGCTCTCCTCTCCCAACCCGTCTGGTCAGCGTGGGAGCAGTAGACCAACTCCTCCCTTCGGGGAGAGGCCTCATCCACTAGTGGATTGAATATGGCTGTGATTTATTATTATATATATATATATATATATATATATATATATATTCTGTCTTTTGTTTTTCTTAAAAGATCTGCTTTTCATTTTTCGGGAAAATGTGATCAAAAGAAATATTAAAAAGAAGTACTTTCGAAAAGGTCAAGAGGTGAGTAATCCGCGAAACCTCGCAATTAAAAAAAAATAGTCCGCACTAGAAAATGATTTGCGGAACCCTAGTCTATTCTGGGCTGAGCTATACCATTGAGTAAATATCTTTACTCAATGGCTATACATACCTAAAGGCCAGAAAATACATTGGAATTCTTATAAAATCGTGTTATCTTCTTCAGATTTCTATTATGTTGTACCTCGCGTAATAACTTCTGATCGACATTATTTTCTTTGTTGATGCTAATGATTCACCAATTATGTAATTGTACAAAGGAACATCAACATTATTTAATTGTGTAATGAAAATTAATTCAATTTATGTAATCTCTAATAAAGAAATAAGTCATCAATCATTTATATCAAGATTGAGTAGCAAATAATAGTAAGATAGATACACATATTAGATTGGTAAAGCTGATAATCACCAAAATGAATTAATAAACTCGCATCACTAAGATGACATTTAATTCCCAGGCGAAGAAAGGCAATTTCAACAAGATAGACCCCCTTTCCCCCTCCACCTTCTTCCTGTCTTGATGACAATCAACCGAGTCGTATTCACTTCCAAGTAATGTATCGCTCATGAAGCGTACACAGAAGGAAGACTTGTTAAAATGGAGTAGAACATGTCTAGATTTTTCTGCATGTCATACGGAACCTGCATGCCTTGTGACAACTTTGTCATGCGTTAACTGTAAACTCATGAGAAACTGAGATCGTCACTTGATGTTTGTCAAGCTCCTCCATGGCGGTCATTGATCCTTTCAAGCTGTCATCTTTCCCTTCCCCTTTCACATATATAGGCTTTCTTTCTTTCTTTCTTTTTATCTCTTTCTGGTAATGCAGGTACTGTAACAGCTAAATAGATTTCCCTTTACGCTATAAATTAACAGTTTCTGTACACTTACTTATACCAGGGACGGATGTAGGATGTTTGTGAAAGGGGGCATAGGATTTCGTTTCAGAGAATATCTACCAGCTTATTTTGGGGATCTTGTATGTGTATGAACTGTTCATAATTACACCTAAATGTATACTAATTTTAAAAAGAAGTCTCAATTTCGGAGTGGGGTTAGATACCCTGAACCCTCCCCCTGGGTACAACCCTGGCCGTAGGTGCGAAGAATGAAGATTTTATGTTAAAATGTTTCATTTCCCCCTGATTATTGGTAAGTTTTGTCACGGTATATGAAGCCGGTATTCCCAAAAGTTGATATTCCTAAAGAAGTTAGATTTGTCCGCAAAGATTTTTTAAAATGTTTCCTTTGAGTTGGGGAGCTCTGAATACGCCACTGACTTATGCGTGGGGGATAGATATTGATTTTAAATAGTTTATTTTATTTTGTCCAACTCATGTTAGTGGATAATTGGAAGAACGTATGAATAAAAGATTGATTAAATGTTTTCTGGAGTCTGGAGCCAAATCATTGACTCGACCAGGAACTCTGCCAGGATTTTCAGATTGGGGATGTAAAGTCAAAGTTAAAGGAGGACCAATTAGAATTTGGCAGAGCTTCTCTCGATTTTTAACAATAATACTTCTAAAGTTTTGGGGTGTGCTCCGCAGTTAGTGGACGTGACATCCCCCATTAGAAGGATCTGTAAAAGTCCCTGCATAAACTATTAGGACAAATGTGAACATGGACGAGAATGATTGATTGAATTATCATTAACGTCCTAAACGAGCTGGTGAGCTTCTTAAGACGGAACCTACAGTTTTTGGTAAAGTGGACTCCGAACAATCACTCCATTCAATAAACCCCGACGGAAATTGAACCCGTGATCACGTGCAGCGAAAGCGAGAGCGATAGCCATTCGGCCACCTCAATGTCCAGTTTCACTAGAACTCTTATCAGTAAGTGCTGTTTTCTAAATGCTAGTATTACAATAACTGCAGATAAAGGTGTATGTTTATTGATAATGAGTTTTATTTCTTATAAGTTATAATAATGTTTGTCTATTTTCTAAAAATATTAAAATGTTTGATTTTCTTAATAACTTTTCAGCAATCCCCATAGTTCATCAATATTTTAATGCGTCAAAGTGACACTTTTACCTGCTACAGTATGCCTTAAGTTGGAGGCCCATTTATCCCTTTTGCAGGCGCGCCAGATCATTTTCGTTACGGCCCTGTTCCCACCTTGTACCAAGAACAGAGATATATGGAATATATCAGAAATATTCTATGAATTTATTGATACTTAAGGCCGTTTTAGACGATACAATTTCTCGTACGATGAATCTTAGCGATAGCAGTGTGCCAGCGTAAAAAGAAAGAAACGTGGATTTATACCATAGCATCTTGCCCTATTGTAGCATTCTTGCTTTCACACTCTGGCACTACTGCTAATCGTAAGATTCATCGTAGCATAAATGCTGTCGAATGCTGTCATCTAAAGCGGCCTTTACACGCAATATCCCAATGTCTGGCTTCAGAATAGGACCACGAATGTTCATAAGATAAAAATTATTCTCTTGTCTTCACTAATCCGCACAAAGTAATTTCGTTTAGACCTGAGGTACTGTTGCCAGTCTCGGTGCTTGTGGAGTCTTGAAGTCAGGGTTTTGAAGCCCCAAAATTTAAGGCTCATTTTCAAGCCCGCTTGAGTTGCTTGCGATTAGGGTGAGTAACCAATTAAAACGCGTGGTGTTTAGTGGTGTAGTTTTATTACGTATTGTAACGCGTGTTTCAATTTGCTATTCACCCAAATCGCAAGCAAAGCAAGCAACGCAAGTGGGCTTGAAAATGAGCCCTTACTTCACCCCCTTGCGGCTCCCTAGATTTATCAATACTCTAGTTCATACGTATACCATAAACTTAAGCTACACCTCCAATTTTTCCACTGAAATATTGTAGCCCCACCCCGGGCTTTTTATTCTGGCACCGTCATTGAAGGTCTGACGTATCATACCAACGTTAAAGAGGTTTCAGGGATCGAATTTCGACTGTAGCATGGATATTTGTGAATTCTAGAAGCGTTGCACTAATGTCCATAAGATATAAAGTCAGTAATTACTAGAAAAGCGAAAACAAAATCAAATTTACTTAAGTTCTTTTTCTGAGGTACCATGTACTGAGAAAGTGAGAGCATAAATATTGTACACATGGTGCAATTGTTTTATTTGATCGTAATTTGTGTTATTAACGAAGCCACGCACAGCAATACGTTCGTAAAATCAAACGAATCTTATACGTCGCAACAGGTTAGAAAAAATATAAAGCGTTATAAAAAATATCACGTAGCATGCCACCAAAGTTTATAGAACTAATAGGTTGTCCTACACTTGACGTCATTGATTTATCCAAAGATGTTAGAATTAGAGGCTAGGCAAAAATTAAAAAAAAATGAATCTGAACGTAACGCCAGGTCGCCATCTTGGTGTGCACCGCGAGAATTTAAAAGAGTGCTCCTTATATATATTTTAAATATTGATATGCTTATTTGGTTAAATACTGTTAATTAAGCAACACAAAACGAAGTAAAAACCCTAGTGTTACAAGCTGATCGCTTTTAAGTTTTTTTTTTATCCCTTTAAATTCTGGCTGTGCAATACCAAGATATTAGAATGACTGCACGTTCAAATTCAGGTTTACAATGACGTCACGTGTGAGGAAACCTATTAGTTAGGTTACATCAAGTTCTACATAATGATACTGGAGTGATCGTTTAGTGTCAAAAGATAGACGCCAGAGCGAAAATTTAACCTCAATCGCCCACTTCCAGTCTGAACCAGTACTGACCAAATGTTTAGTTCTCATTCGGTATTTTACGCTTTTTATCGCTGTGCGTTCCTTTTTGTGATTTATGTCTTAATTCTTGAGGTATGCACGAACCGGACTATGCATATAGTACCTGGTGTAAATAATGTTTACGTTTATAGAAGAATAAGATATAAATAAAAAAAGTGGACCGCACACCGATAGCAAGCGTAAAATACAGAACTGAAAATATAGTCCATATTAGGTTAGACTGCTTGTGGACAATCGATAGTAACCGCCCCCTTCGGTCCCAGGCTTCACACAAAATTTTGATTACACCGATCAGTCCAGTATCGCTTTCAGATAGAGGTCAAGGGTAAGTTCTATAAATGTTGGCATGCCTAAACATGATTTGTTTATATCAAGGGTTTCTAATAAAGGTGATGCGATTTCGCCAATAATATGAAGCCAAACTTCACTGCATACTCCCACCCAGCCAACCCACTTCTCCAATCAAAAACATTGTTTTTGGCTAACAAAGATGGCAGCAAGCTCTGTAGTTGTCTGTTAACCAATCAGGTGCATCGCCTTAATTGATGTTCACTTGTTTCTTGGCTTCATTTTTTCGCTTGGCTTGAGATAGTTAGAAGCGTATCCTATATTAGTACATCCTTGGTTTATATAGACTTTTCTTTTAAACAGAAGGTAAGATAACACTAGTGGCGGCGTAAGGGGTCTGGCAAGGGTCCGACAGAAATGAATAATCGCTTCCAAAGATTAATCAATGGAGTACATCGATTGTGGTCGGTGACAAAATAGCAATGCCGACTCAAGATTCTTAGGGCTGAAACACGTGTTTTATTGCGTGTTTTATTGTAACATAAGTGTATCACGTGTTTCAATTGGCTAATCACTCAAATTGCAAGTCAAGCAAGCAACGCAAGTTTTAATGAAAATCAACCCTTATATGTGTGCTTGGCTGTAACGGCTAATAAGTATGACTCTCCACACTCTGAATAATCATTCTCATGTTTGGTTACGGCAAGTGAAGAAGAAAATATCAGTCTTGCAAGTGAACCTCCGTGGGGCCCCAAATTTTCTCACAGTGTTTGGAATAACGGAAGATAAGAAATTCCGGCCAACAGTATAAGGGTTCGTTTCCTTGGAAGCTTGCGTGGCTTGCTTTGCGTGCGATTTGGATGAGTAGCCAATTGAAACACGTGTTACACTTACCTTACAATAAAACCCGTGTTTCTATTGGCTATTCACCCAAATCGCACGCAAAGCAAGCTTTCATGAAAAACAGTCCTTAGTGTGCTCTCACGATTGTGTTCGCGCGCGAACGGGCATCAATCAAGTTCACTTGTCCCGGGCCCTAGACCATCTTATACCGCCACTAGATAACACGACTAATAAACCAAATGAATTTGGTTCTTTTCGTTCTTTTCGCCTGACTCATTTGTTATGATGGATTTATCCTATATTCACACCAAAACTACCAACAAACACGTCTAAGTAATACAGAAATAAACAAAACGGCTAATAATCATGAACAATATTTTGCATAAAATTCTTATAATGCAATTTTGTGTTATTACGTAATCAGGACACACATACCATTCTGAATTATGTTCATATTTTAAGTCTACACGACTGTAATAAAAAAACAAGTAATCATTATATATAAAGAAAAATGGCTTCCGTACAGCATGTTCCTCTTTTCCGTCTTGATTTTTATTAAACTAGAAAAAGGAAGAAAAAAAAGAGTCGTAAAAAACTACAGTCGTACCAAGGAGGCAGTAGCCATGTCGGAAGTCCATTTTATTCAGTTAATGAAACACAATCTTGCACAATGCTATGATACACCCTCACACGAATGACTGTTTTTCTTTTCTGCTCTTTAGGAGTTTTGACACTTTCTCCTTTGGCAGATTTATATATATATATATCTTTGAGCTGCTGGTTTGTTAAGCAAAACCTTTTTTCTTCTTGAGTTTTCTACAAGGAAATTGTTGACAAGATTTTGTACCATTCTTATTATATTTTTTTCTTTATGTTTTATCTCCTTTGCTTTGTGGCGTATGTATATAAAAAAACAACCTACAGAAGACAATAGCATTATTTTTTAAAGTACTATTACATGTTTATGACTTTCAAAGATTTCATTGTATTTAAAGAATTATAACCATGTAATATATTCTCTTTCAAAGCTTTATTGTTTCGGGATGTGGACTGCTATTGACGGTAGTTTTAAAAAGTTAAATGCAATTTAAGGACAATTGCGTACTGTAACAAAATGCGTGTTGTTTCTGCATCTTTGTGTTTCGGAACTGGCCAAAAATTTATCTCATAATTCATGGCTGAATTGTCCTCTATTTGAAGGACGTCCCTTGATAGAAGGATAACAAACAGGGACCTAATAATTTTACTTACTCCGTCAGTATCCGAAAAGTAAATATCAGGAACCACAAGATGTAGAGATATGCTTTAGGTGTCCTTGGAAAGGTCTTAGCTAGACCCGCTGGAACCATTCCCGTCTCTAAGGAGACCATCACTATTCTTTTGAACTGCACGTTCGCAGAACAAATTCCTGAATAAAATTCTTTAAACGTATGGAATGCCTTGACTTCATAACCAGTATATTTTACAATTTGTGTTCGCTGTTCGGTCCTGAATTTGTTCATGATTAATTTCTAAGGTCTTTTTTTTATAAAATTGATAGAAATAATAAAAAGTATGGCCTACAAAAAAATATTAGCACTTCAGACTCTTTCGTGATATTTGATCCACTCTGCAAATAATAGTCTAATGATTGCCTGAGTATGAGAGAGCGATGAAGTATCACCAGGGAAAGGTCCACGATTGGGAAAAGATTGTGAACCACTGGTATAACGATTGACAAAGAAGAACGTCATCAAAACTTGAAACATTTTAAACAATTTCTAGTAAGCACGTACTTGGGAGGAATTAACACCTTCATGCGGATAAAGAATAAACTTCCGCCTTCACTTCCTTATAAAATTAAAATAAATAATAGTTAGCAAGTTGTTAATTACCACTTAACATTCTTCCGGTCATTGACCTTTATTTTTTAAGCAATAAAAAATAAGTTAGTTAATATAACAGACCATTGCTCAAAATACAAAGCAAAACGTTCTTTCTTCTGAGTGACCACGATGTATGACGGTTGAGAACTAAATGCTGCTAAAGGTATACGGAAGGAGGAGGGGGAGATCAAGGGCATCTTAATGACTACACACAAAGTAATAACGTTAAAATAAACAATGACGAAATGTAACTTCAGGTAGATGTTGACCATATGGGACTGTTCTGATAAACACACTTATACGAAGAGTTCCGCTCAAAACACTTTGTTTTTCTTTTTAACGAGTCAAACATTTACAAAACCTTACTTGGATGAGTTAAGCGTTCTTCCTCGAATGTAAGTTTCTTGCATAGATAATTAGGGCTGTTTTTCATGAAAGCTTGCGATTTAGATTAGTAGCCAATTGAAACACATGTTTTATTGTAAGTATAACACGTGTTTCAATTGGCTATTTATCCAAATCGCAACCAAAGCAAGCAACGCAAACTTTTATGAAAACCAGCCCTTACAAGCTTTTTTTATATTTCTTAAATGATTATTTATAATATGTCATAGATATCGATACGGGAGACGGATCTACTTCTTCTAGTGACCAGAAATTGAATCCAGCACAACCCATGATCACTTGGAAGGTGAAATTGATTTAAAAAGACAACTGCACGTCAAGTTCCGCACAATAACTTATTTAAAATATTCCAATCTTCCTCCCCTCTTTCTTTGCTAGATCTTCATCCATTCTTTGCTTCCACACACAGAGGCATAGGCCAACCAATAAGACGCAAGTAAATCCCAATTCACCATGCAAGATTAATCGAAAACCAGCATCAAGTTGACCCAGCTTAATTGTATTGGGTCAGTCGATGCATCTTCCGTTTCTAAATCCATGATAATGTATAGGGTAAACTTATTGGCACTTGTAGATCGCTTTAGTCTTGAAACTTGAAGTGCAGATATTTTCCGGCTTTATCGCTTTGTTTATGATTAACTAAACTCTTATAGCCCTATCTTGTCTGAAATTAATTTTACAGTGAAAGATTGATTTTTGTTTAAAAGATGTGTATTTCAGTAGCTGTGACCTTCATATTCAGTTACTGATACTTGCATTCACTAGACTTTTTGAGTAGGTATATCATTTCAGATCTAACGTTAGTTCAACAAAATCAAGTCTAGTACTAGACCTACATGGTAGGCTGCGCAGGCCTGACAGTACTAGAGATTAGAAGAAAAACATATCAACCTGGAGACGTTTGTCACTGCTGACACCAGTAGTCGACACCAGTGGCAATAATTATTGGTCCCTATGAAGCTACGTAATACGTGAAAATACTAGCCATTGTATTTTTATGTCTTAAAGGCAAGAATATCTATGATTGATATTTTTTTAATGTTAGTTATTGGCTTCCATGCCAAATAACTGGGTTCTGTGGTAAAATGTCATACCAGTCATTGGCACGTCCTAATAACACTAACTGGTTTGAACAATTTACATAATAATGCATCCTAGGGAGTCCCTAAACATCCTTCTCGTTGTTGAAGGAGGAGAACCCTACAATAATTTCCTTATAGCAATAAATAGGCCTAGCTAGAGGAACATGAAAGTACAATCCTTAGCTTATCTGCTTAGATATAATAGGTACTTTGTAATTTAAAGTAGCCTTCTTGAAATCATCACCGTAACCGCAAAGATTATGTGTTTCGTGTGTCGGGAACAGGGATGTACCCAAAGGGGCTACTGAGGGTCTGGACCCCCAAATTCAGATTTTTTTTTATTTTTTTTTTGTAAATTTAGTATCATTTTTGGCAAAATTATATGCATTTTACGTAAATTTCACACCCAGACAGACCTCGAACCGCACCCACCCCTAAAACAAACTGCTGGGTACGTACCTGGTCGGGAACAATGTCAGTTTTACCGAGTTATTTTCGACTTTTTTTAAAAAATATTGAAAGTGGCAAAAAATCGGTGTAGTGCCAATAACAGGAAAGCTTTCGGTAGGGCCCGGAATTTTTGAATTTTATTTATAGCCCTTAAATATCTTAGGCTCAGGCTGTTGTGTAGAGTTCGGATATGTATAGCCACTAAAAAGAGTGAAAACAAGGAATCAAATGTGAAGAAAAAATGAAACTGCTCAAAAATAGGCACTAAAATTGCACAAAAAAAGGACGAAATTGTACCAAAGGTTTGCTAAAAAGCATGAAAATAGGCACTTTATACTAAAATATTTAGAATAACATTGGTTGTAAACAGGCCTATGTTAAACTTTAATCAAATCCTTTTAGGCTTCAGCACGTTTCAACTCAGGTACTAGTACTACTAGGACTATGAGGATGGTTGAGGTATCGTTTGAAAAATCTCGCCGAGACTATAGTTCCCTCAGCGTCTCGTGAAGCTTGAGCTTCCAACGAATCGTAGCGGAGGAAGACTAGCATCTAGTTTCTCGTGATCTTGTTCGGATGACTTCGTTAGAAATCGGACGCCTCTCCACCCCAATGTTGCCAAACTAACCCTTACACCTACAAGATGTGATCATTGGTGTAATGCTCACAGGAATGTCTGAAATAATAATGGTAATAAAAAAGCAAAAATAGTTTGGTTTTACTTCAAAATTTGTTGCTTTATTCTAACTCAAATACTATACAATGTACAACAAAGTTGGCAGCAATGTATAATCTCACTAGCGCAGAGCCAAAGAGACTAATGCTATTTGTAGAATTGGCGTAGCAGTCGAACACAGCCCAACTTTCATTGGATGGTGGAAATGCTGAAATGAGGTCAAGCTTCAAGACTCGTTGAGGGAACTATAGTTCAAAGATGCATAGATAATGTTGTCCGTTTGTCGATAACTGTCAACTCAGGAAATAACTGAATGTTAAAAATTTTGGCAAAGTGTATTCTTGTACTCAGTAATGTTTCAGGTAAATGTTAGTATGTGCACCGCGACATTTCCATCATGGTACTGTAAGTTTTCGATTATCAGTTCGTGTGATGTTCGCACATACGCAGGAAGAGAAAACCTCTTTTTTTTTATCGTGGAAGGAAACATGTAATTCCGATTAAGTGTTTGCTGCCCGTCATTTACATTACACGCTTTAGCAGAAATGGCAAGATATTCTCAGTGAAAGAAAATTGCAATCCCTAATCGATAAATGGACAAAGTGATTAAAACATGGCGTGCGTCTTGGGAATAATTTTCTTTATGTTTTGAGGCTTCGGACAACATATTTCTGACTCTCTATATCGTTATCTTCTAATGCTTTATTAGTAACAATTTAGTCCGGACAGTAAGACGTTGGCCTACTAGTTGGACAATCTGTGTTCTCGCTTCAAGTTTATATTTCCAGCATTCTTGAACACTGAATGATAACTGTCTTTTTTTATTAGAAAGTTACTGGAAATTTCCACGCAAGTAAGGTTGCCTAGTTTCTTCCAGGAATACTCCTGGAAATTGTTAACAATGTATGGATACGAAGGTGGCTGATATGTTGTTGAAAAGGTCTCGACAAGGCGAGTTCAAAACCGCATAGATTATGCAGGTAGGGTGAGTTGTTCTGGAGAGGTTGCAAGATGGCGGCTTACTAGAAGAAAGCTACTGAAATCTCTTCTGTATATTTTACAACATTCCCAAGTTTTTTCGGTCTTTCCTTCAAGAAAATTTACTCAGTAGTGTTAGTAAGTGTTGCAGTGTTTTATATAATAGTTTCACATCATGAAAATTCAAAATTATCTGTGATAACAATATCAAATGCGACAGTGACAAGAGAGTTAAGAGTGACTGACAGCTATGGGGAACAGAAACCATGATAATAAATAACTGACCTTAAAACATCAATTATTAAGACTGTTAGACTGTAAAACCATATTATATTATAAATATTATAATAAAACAGCAATTATTAAAACGAACGCGCAATGGATGGACATAATTAGCAATTTCCGCGCTAGACTACAAAATACGAATACGAGTTGTTCTCGAGATAGAAGATTCCCATTTCCCCATAGTAACTAATGAGCAGTGGCTGTTATATATATACACCATTCATGTATAAAAATGTTAAAGAAATCATAACGTGATTGGTTTTATTGTCTAATCTGTGAAGGAAACAGTTGAATAATTGAGACACTACCTGTGTATTTATTTGTGATTTACAGTTGAAGACCACAAGGGAATAACCCGTGCTTTGTCCACTTCATTGATTTTACAGGTGAGAGTTTTAAAAGTTCATAATAATTAAAAATACCTACGTGCAAGTTGAATAAAGATTTACATTTTATCTTGATCCATGATAGCTTGTTAAAAATGCCCTTCAAAGAGCTAACTTAATGGATGGCAATCTTAATTTCGTCAAAAATTGACTTCCTGAGTTCATCAATTGATTATAGATAAAATAACTCGTGGATTTATAAAAATAACACAATTGAAACGTTAAAAATATGCACATTCCTCACTACGGTAACATGTCTGTATTGAGATCAGAACTTTTACAAGTAGAAATTAACAGTACATACAAGAAAAACTGGCTCTCGAAAATTTAGACTACAAAAAAAACAAACAGAAAGATTGTTGGTTAGTGCTAAAATGCAACCTGATGAAGTGAAAATTGTATAATTTCCTCGTCATTCTACACAGCTTTACCCCGCCACTTAGACTATCAAGCTCAGGAGAAAACAACTCACACAACATCCTTTCACAATATATGCAACATTCGAGAGTACAGTAAAAAAAAAACGTACATGATTTTCACATATATGCATGTCTGCCAATTGCATGAATACGGTCTTAATATTATGCTGACTTGCATCCAAAATGTACAACAGGTTTTTCTGGCGTCTAGAAGAATCTTTTTTGCATTCCAACGGAGAGAACAAAATGGACGTCGCTTCCAGATACAGGATCGTAGATTTATCAAGGTTTATTATTTTCTTTGAAAGTTCCTGGTTAAGATTTTGTTTTTGTTTCAACTGTAAACAAGACAGACACTTAAACTTTTAATTTACATATCATCATCGTCATCAACAGTATTCTGCAGAAGGCGACAGATCCTTCAGGACGAACTAAGTCCTCTCCATTGATCCCGATCTTGCGCTTTTGTTTTTATCTCAACGTATGATTATTTTCCTTAGAATTGTCAAGAAGTCGCTTTCATCTTCTTCTCTTTCCCTCAACCATACTGTTAACTGCATCCGTCAGGATACAATCTCTGCGCAACCAATGTCCCAATCAATTTCTTTCTCTTCCCTCCCCTTCTCTCTCCAGCACTGTTTCATTTCGAATGTTCAGTACCCAGCTGAATTTTTTTCATTCTTCTCCGTTTCCACATTTGAAAAGCTTATAAATTTTCTTTCCTCATTGTTTTGTAGAGTCCACGTTTTTACTCCGTACAAAAATGATAAAGTAATTTAGATGAGGTAAATATACAGAGTGTTTTCCAAAAAGATAAGATACTTTCACAGAAGAAAGATTTCAGGAAAGAAAAGAAAAAGAAGTCCGGCAGCGAATCTTTTGTTTTGTAGAGAAAAATCCACCCTGAGTATTGCTAACTTTATATTAAACTAACTAAATTGTTTCTTAAGCTAGTCGTGTTATACTAAAATCGCAGAGAAAGTTATAAAAAATTCACTTCCATGCCGTGTACTGTTGGGTTGCATAAAAGTCAAGCAACTAGGCTCCTAAATACAAAAATAAATAAAATTTCCTAAAAGCACACTTTTCTTACACAATTCGTACTAAAACATAAAAAAAATGTTTATGCATGGCTAAAAGGAAAAGCATGTGGCGCGCCTATTTAAGTATTTATCGTATCTTATTAGTCATGCATAAACAACATTATTATTTTTCTTTTTTTTTTTACTTTTTACTACGAATTTTTAAAGAAAAGTATCTTTAAAAAGTTTTTTTTTATTACTTTTTTCGAGTTATTTTGGTATTCGGCTAACTTTTTCTCAAGCTATGTTTCGTGACCCAAATCCTAAAGTGTTCTGCAACCAGCAAAACCCAAGAGCGTTGAAGGGTAGTATTTATTTTAGGATAAGGAAGTCCGTATTAAAAAGTTATGCCTTTAAAATACAAGAAATAAATGAAAGTAACAATATTGTATTGTCGTCACTCGACTTACGTCGCTGTGCAAAATGTCATCATTGTATGACGTCGGCAAATGATTTAAATTAACGCTACAAGATTTGAGGACACCACGAACCATTATGAACCAATGAAAAGAGAATGTAATAATAAGTTCATTGATTTTATAAAATGGATACAATTTAAGCCTCATTATAATCCGTGAAAGGGATTTAGTGAACAGTCCAGAATGATTGGAGCTTTATAGCTTGTTCACTTTTACCCGAATCTTGAACCTGTTCGTCGTTGCAATCACCCCTGTATGTTGAGACGTTTGTAATATATATCCGATCGCTGCTCCGTTCATAAGATTCTGTGGTGGCTTCCATAATGAGAAATACCAGATTGCCTAACTTTAGCACAAGATGGAAAATTGCTATGATGTTAACACGTAAGACAAAGTAACAGTCAAACAAAAACTAAGTGCTAATTAACCTATTTGCTACATACATACGAGAAAGGGAGAGAGAGAGAGAAAGAAAAAGCGAGAGAAAGAAAGAAAAAGAGTGAAAGAAAGAGATAGAGAGAGAAAGAAAGAGAGAAAGTAAGAAATAAAGAAAGAGAGAAAGAAAGAAAGAGAAAAGAGAGAAAGGAGGAAGAGAGAGAAATAAACTAAGAGAGAGAGAGAAAGAAGGAGAGAGAGAAAGAGAGAAAGAGAGAAAGAGAGAGAGAGAGAGAAATAAACTGAGAGAGAGAGAGAAAGAGAGAGAGAAATAAACTAAGAGAGAGAGAGAAAGAAGGAGAGAGAGAAAGAGAGAGAAATAAACTAAGAGAGAGAGAAAGAGAGAGAGAGAAATAAACTAAGAGAGAGAGAAAGAAGGAGAGAGAGAAAGAGAGAGAGAAATAAACTAAGAGAGAGAGAAAGAAGGAGAGAGAGAAAGAGAGAGAGAAATAAACTAAGAGAAAGAGAAAGAAGGAGAGAGAGAGAAAGAGAGAGAGAAAGAAGGAGAGAGAGAGAGAAATAAACTGAGAGAGAGAGAGAGAATCTGCTGGTATTTTGTGTGTAGGATGAAACATTGTTAGCAGAAGAAACCGAACGGCGTTGTAAGGAGACGAAAGATAGATAATGAGGGGTAACATATGTTCCGTGTTGTCTAAAACTTTTTACACCTAAGTACAAATAAGACCTAATAAGCGAACTGAAGAGACTATTTACGTTATAACGGATGACACCTTTTTACATAACAATAGTTAAGAGTTTAATATTTAAAAAAAAAGTTGCCGCCAAATATCCTACAACTTTCGTTTAAGCATCTGATTTTTCAGTTTATGTTGTTTGTATTATAACACATAGGACAGATATTGAGACAATCCTTTTTAAAGCAGTGTCCACGAATCGCTACAGAGCCCTCGCGAAATTTCATTGGGTAGTCCGCAGCCAGAAGGCAAATACAAGAACGTAAGAACAGTTTTCTAGGTCTCGATTGGTTTGTAACACAGACAAAATCATCTCACAAGATTCCTGACATCAAAATTAGAAGAATTAAAAAAAAAAAAAAGGCCATTGAGAGTGCAGAAATGCATCATTTGGACGTTTTGGGCTGCCGAAAGCGTGGGAAAAATGAACTTTAGAGTTTGATATGTCCAGTACCATTGACAGCAGAACTAAGGCGGTATAGTACCGTCAGGGACTTTAAACCTGCTCTATCCCAAAATGCATATTCCAAAATTGTTCAGTGAATGTGCGAGGGATTTCCCAATGGAAGAACGGGTTTCCCAGACATTCTATGGTGTAAAGGTGGGTCGAAATAAGCGTGAATAAGATTTTCGTTATGAATAAAGGTGATAAATATAATCACTGTCATTTAACCGGGCAATGACAATCTCTTTTACTGATAACCAATGCACCAAACAATCATTGAAATGTATATAATTTACTCCTAGTTGTTATGCAACCCATCCATCTTTCTGAAAAATCGTTTTATCAAGGAAATCTGTTTGAGATATCGACATGCCGCAAACGAATTATTGTTACTTGCTGAAAGATAGTCCCCCCTTATGCTTATTTGGACGCACCTTAATTTCAGAGAATTGCTGGGAATCCCTTACACCCCCCCAGTGCAGAGTTTTTGGAATATGTATTTTTGAATAGAGCAGGTTTGAAGCCTTTGACGGCACCATGCTATCTCTGTTCTACTTTTAATGGTATTGGAAATATCAAGCTCTACAACAGTGTTTCTCAACTGCCGGTGCGCGCACTTATTGTACTGGTCCTTGACAAAATTAATACACTTAATTATTTAACACCTGTTTTGTAGATTTCGAGAGTTCGAAACTGAGATTAAAGTTTATATTTCTTTTCTTAAAACAATTAGAATCTGAAGATATACTGATATTTTTTGAACTCAAATAAACCTTTAACTAACTGACATCTTTTCGGTCTTTGTGAATTTTTTCTCCGTAGTTTGGCAGTGCGTGAGTATTAAAAGGTTGAGAAACACTACCGTGGAGTTCATTTTCCCACTCTTTCGCCAGCCTTTAGCGCCGAAACGGAGCATATGTTCACTCTCGATGGTCTATACTTTTTAGATTCTTTTCTTTAGTGCACAATGGTTCGTGGTGTCCTCAAATCTTGTAACGTTAATTTAACTCATTTCCCGACGTCATACAATGATGAAATTTTACACAGCGACAAAAGTCGGGTGACAATACAATATTGTTACTTTAATATATTTCTATATATTTACATATTTTAAAAGTATATTTCAATATACATATTAATATGGACTTCTTCATCCTAAAGTAAGTCGTAGCCTGCAACGATGTTGCGTTTGACTGGTTGCAGAACCCTTTAGGATTTGGATCAAAAACATTAGCTTGAGAAAAAGTATCGGAACACAGAAGTCACCCGAAAAAAAATAATAGAAAACCTTTTTAAAGACATACTTTTCTTAAACAATTCATACTAAAAAGTAAAAAAGAAAAAAAAAAGGTTATGCATGACTAAAAAGAAAAGCATGGGGCGCACCAAATCAAGAATGTATAAATGGTGTGTATATGAGAGCGCGCTCCATGCTTTTCTTTTTTGTCATACATAAACAAAATTACTTTTTAGTACGAATTGTTTAAGAGAAGTGTCTTTAAAAAGTTTATAATTTCATTTTCTTTTCATTATGTAAGGAATGTCGTGATGTGTTTTTGTCGGCGTTATATTGCAACACGCTGGAGAATTGTTGTTAAATTTGTATGGTAGGTTCTTCAATGCAATGTTTAAAAAGGTTTAACACTGCATATACAAGAACGCATGAGAACAGAGAGTCGAAATTGTACATTCGTAAAAACGGCAGATGGAGAAGTGGTGGACTGAAAATATTGCACAATTTGGCAACATCGGATTAATATCTGCCACAAGCAAAACAAATTTAATGTTTACTTTACATCTACATAGCGTATGCGATCAGTGTTGCCATATTGTACCACTTTTCATATTGTCCTCACGGACCTTTTTTTTTTTTCAAATCAGGGTATACATCATACATTGATTCTGTCAGCCCTCTGCCCGTATGGGGAATGTCCCCCATCGAAAATCTCGAACGCATCCCGAACTTTAATTTTTTTTTCGGTCCAAAATCGATAGAAACCATGCAAAACTCAACTTAAATCCTCCTAATTTTGACTTTACACCGCCAAACTGAAAGTTCTGGCGGAATCTCTGACTTTCAATTACGTGATAGAACTTACTTCGACAGCAAAAAGTTTCTCTGCTTGTATTATATTAAACTACTACCCCTTTCTCGCTCCATGGGCGGATTTAGGAGAGAGACCCTGTGTGAGGGGGGGGGG
>JAGDQP010005272.1:0-31070 GCA_022664845.1 Lepisma saccharinum
TAGGGTGCGTAGTTGGTGGTGCTGTCGATATATCGCACTCGACTATTTTGGTCTTCGTTCGCGAAATTGCGAAAAGTACAGAAAATTGGTACCTCCACAAAACTTTCACCACTAGATAAAAAAGGTACATAACGAAACTAATTTGCTAGAGAAATGTCCATTGCTGCTATTTCATTGTGTCCATCATTTTTTCAAAAAGTCCGGCTTTTTTTCGGAATTTTGTCCGGCATTTGACAATTTCCAGTTGATAACCCTAGTCCACGTACTTTATATTGTAATCTAGTAGTCTGTTTGGAAATTCCCGAAACACTCCAAATTTCATTTTGAGTGGGACGAATTGTTGCGACAAATTTAACCATGCAGCCCCATTCTCTGTAGTCCACTGGCATAACCCATAATTTTCTTAAATTTCAACATAGGTCAAGTAACATATCATTTGAAAGCTTCTTTCATTTTATTTGCAAAAATATTATTTTGGAATTCACCGAATACTTTGGCCGAAATCGCATTCCAAATCTTTACTGATTCTACATTGGAAATTCTCAAAAGAGATAACTTTTTACCCTATTAAACGTTATGAATACCCTCAACTACTCATTGTAAAGAGGAAGCGACATAACAAACTTCGTTGTGGTCAACATAAATCTTATAGTCCCATTAGCTGTGACCTAGTGGCAAAACCTTCATTTTTTTGTAAATGGCAACATGGGTCAATCGATAGATCGCTTGAGATCGGGCTACCATGCTCCCTGGTTTTCCCGGACATGTCCTCTTTTCGGACCCTGAAATTTGCGTCCGGGCGGGTTTTTACTTTCTGTTCAAATATCCGGGTTTTACTTTTATCCAATCATCATAGGTCAGTATGGTTTGTGGCAGTATAATATCATGGAGAATAATATTTTATTGAGAACTGTGTCAAATTGTCTCTGCAAGTACTGCTAGTGTATTTTGGATTTGTTCAGAAAAATGTTATAAAGCTTTGTTTCATAAAGACTTTCAGTTTTTTTCCCTTCTTTTTCGCAAGTAACTACATTCCTCTAATGCTTATACAGATGGGATTCTCACTAATTATAAACTATAAATTGTTATATGGTGATAAATCGTGTGATTTATGTAATGTTTTCGTGTTTGTGAATAAATTGATGGTTTTCGAAAAACTGTCCTCTTTTTAGCATTTCAAAATATGGTAGCCCTAGCTTGAGAGTACATTTGATTTTATTTACAAAAATATAATCATTTTGGAAATTCATTGAACACTTTTGGTGTTACCGAGTTTTGAACTGGCACATTCTATAAATTTAAAAATGGTTAGTAACATTTGAGGTATCAAATTAAACGTTCGAGATTCCCCCCAGCAACCACCACAAGGCACACAGTAGAAAATAACTGCTTAGTACATTACTGTGATCAATTTTACCCTACTGAACTTCTTTTGAGGCCAAGATAGTTCAAATTGCACACTGCTTGTTTTCTGTCATATATAAGTTAAAAAGCGAGGAGTTTGGTTCAAAACTGACATCCTCCAAATTTATCGGAAATGTGTTATCAATAATGTCTGTTATATGTATTATCTACTGCTATTGCCAGAAAGAAAATAAATAAGAAAACCCTGTAAATTAAAATCTTCCAA
The DNA here is from genome assembly GCA_022664845.1 of Lepisma saccharinum. Classification (NCBI taxonomy): domain Eukaryota; kingdom Metazoa; phylum Arthropoda; class Insecta; order Zygentoma; family Lepismatidae; genus Lepisma; species Lepisma saccharinum. Next base: position 1,631 of record JAGDQP010005272.1, read on the forward strand.
AAGCCCTGTAAATTAAAATCTTCCATAAATGCAAATGTCCAGTGTGTATTAGCTAATATTTTACAACGTGATTTCTCCCATAGATTTTATCAAAATTTCGAAACAATTTATTACTGTATTACGGTAGAAGCGAAATGCTTTAACAACGACTGACGCTTAACCAATATTACCTTTAAACAATTACATTAGCAACTAAAACACATACCTAATATGGTTTAAGTCACAGTGATATACCCAGATACTTTGGCTACAATAGTGTTAATTTTTCAGTTTATTATATGTAACAGTTTCAAACACGATATTACGTAAAGTTTATATTGAAATTCCCAACATTTTTTTTTGTGAGTAGAATCAAAGGCTCTTTCAAATAATGTTCCATTTGCATAATGTTATTCCATTCTAATTTTTGCAAAGTGACAAAGTGCATAATGCAAAGTGACAAATAATATCCCACTTACATAAGTGCACCCTACGAACATCCAACGTTTTGCCACTAAAACGTAAACAATGGTGTAACACGGTAAAATTGATCATCTAGCAGTTTTCGTCTACTTTATTTCATATGAAGGTTGCTGGAGGTAACCTCGAACGTTTAATTCGGTAACTTAAAATTCCACTAACGATTTTTATATTTATAGAGTGTCCCAGTTCAAAACTTGATAACACCTAAAGCATGAATTCCCCCTAAAATGTATTGTTGTGTAAGATCGAAGGTGCTTTCAAATGATGTATCAGTTGATCCATGTTGCCATTAACGAAATATGAAGGTTTTGTCACTAATCCTCAGCTAATGGGACTACACGTTTCACGTTGATCAGAATGAGGTTTGCTATGTCGCTTTCCCTTTATAATGGGTAGTTGAGGGTATTGTTAACATTTAATAGGGTAAAATATTTTGAGAACTTCCAATGTAGAATGAGCAAACGTTTCAAACGCGATTTCTCCCGAAGTATTCGATGAAATTCCAAAGTAAAACATTTTTGCAAATATACATAGGAGCTTTCAAACGATGAGTTACTTGACCTATGTTGCCATCTAAGAAAAATGAAGGTTTTGCTACTAGATAGCAGAGAATGGGGCTGCATGGTTAAATTCGTCCCACTCAAAACAGAAGGATTTTTGAAACAAATAGTTAGGTGGGATGCCGGTTAATTGCGTCCCAAACTTCTGTTTACTTATTTTAGGGAGGTTAGTTGCGTCCCAACCACCTGCGGTTATAACTAATCAAGGTCACTAACACACACACATATACAAAATGAAGGTTGCAAGGTGTTACTGTTGGCAACACTGCACTCACTATTCTGACTTAGAAGCAGTTCACGTAGAACGAAATACGTTCTATCGTTTGCAGAGTGTGCATGAGTCAGTGCTGGAGTATGGACGTGATAACAGGAGAGAAGGGGAAGCCTCTTTTCGTAGTCGATGGCTACAAATTCAGATTTCACAAGAACTTGAAGGGAGATGTACAACGATGGGCATGCTGTGTGAAAACCTGTAAGTGTTACCTTAAACTTGACTCAAAAAACAGTGTTATTGAGAGTTTCCAACAACATGATCATGACAAACCAAAAGATAAAGTGTTAAATAGGCAGATACTGAGCAATAACTTGAAACGTAAAGCAGTAGAAGATATATCAGGTAAGCCATCGAAACTTTTGCACAGTGAACTTAAACAAGGAGATGTATCTACTTTAACTCTATCTAATGTAGAACTCATTAAAAGAAATATTAGAAGATCCCGGACTTCCGTTCACCCCAAACTCCTTAAAGTCGCGCAGAAACACATGTTGCACTGGAACACATGGACATAAAAACAAATACTGGCGAGGACTTTCTAATGGTAAATGACAGTGAAAAAGGAATTGTTGGGTTCACAACATCGACAAATTTAAGAGCGTTGAGGGAAGTTAAATGCTGTGTATGTGGACGGGACTTTCAAAAGTTGTCCACAGTATTTCAGTCAAATATTTACTATTCATGGACTTGTTAATAAAATATACGTGCCTTTGTTTTTCTTTATACTGTCAAACAAACAAATTGAAAGCTACATAGAAATGTTTAGGTGTATTATACGACATTGTGAATTACGAGATTTGTTATTCTCCCCAGCAGAAACGTATATGGATTTTGAAAGAGGTATTCACACCGCCGCGAAACTAGTTTGTCCTTCGGTAAAAAAATCATAGGGTGTCGGTTCCACCTTGGAAAGGCTTGGTGGAGGAAAATTCAAGAGTTAGGTTTGGCAAAATAATTTAAAGAAAACTCCGAAAAAGGCAAATTCCTGAAGTATTTCTTTGGCCTGCCCCTTTTACACCCAGAAGATGTAGACGACTGTTTTACTGATGACATCATGGCCAGACAACCTGATGACGACAGAATTTCCATATTTACGGATTACATTCTTGATAACTATATTTCAGAAGAAGCTTTCTTCCCAGCAGTTGTTTGGGCAACGTTCGATGCGAACACAAATCGCACAACAAACAGCTGCGAGTCTTTCCACGCAAAGTTGAATGGGTCTATCTATCTACAATTTTGTCGATGTTTTGAAAGGAATACAGTGTGATGTGTACATCAAGTCAAGCTAAGAAGTAGTGGCAGGAGGAGAACAAAGAAAATAGTGGAGAAAGAAATATTTCTAAGAGAGCAAATGCTGAAATTAACAAAAAAGCTCTATTTCTAGGTTTGACTTTGTGAAAGCTGTGTCATATAAATTTTTACCAGAAGGCTGAAGAAAAACCGTTGGAAGTGAAAACTACAATAATTTCAACGAAACCTAACGCTAGTGAATTAAAATATTGCCTATTTGCATAAACACAAACAAAAAAATATGGGAGACTACGCAGTCAACCTCCTCGTGGTGTCTCCTGGGTAACGCTAAAAGACTGCAACAAATGACTGTTATTTATTTGTTGCATTCCACACTGTTATGGAAAACATTGGGACGCAATTGACCGGCTGTTTATTAGGCGACTGATGCACTGCCTTCATAGGAACGCGGGGACGCAATTGACTGGGTATTTTATCGGGTGAGGGACGCAACTTACCGACACCGGTTAGGTGGCATAATGAAAAAAAAAACAAAAAAAAAAACTGCAAAATGTGTTACCAACTTGTTACTTTCAGGGATGATTAATACTAATGTAAGAACAAAATATGGATATAGACCCCAACTTTTGTGGGCGTGGTTTGCCTGGAATGGCGTCATCATAAAAATTGCTTCCGTGGCTCGGCAAACAATGAAGTACTTGTTTCCGATATATCTTCGGGACAAAGCATAGGCGCCTAACACATATAAAAAGTGGGGCGGTGGTGAAAAAATTGGCCAATAAAGGTTAAGTAAATTTTTAATAATAATAATAATAATTATTATTAAAAATAATAATTCTTCGTGCCATTGGCTTTGAGTACAAGCATAGCTTCAATTTTTATTTGTATTTATGGTCTACAGAAATCATGGTTGCTGTTCGTATGAAGTTTAAGAGAAGACGAACCCCGTTGAGCGCCCTACTTGGGAAGGAAGACTGCTGGTGGAACAGGGAAAGTTCTCTCTTGTATTTGCATTAAGTATTTTCGTCGTTGTATTAAATGTTTTAGTGCTGTGAGAATATTAAGTGTTTTCTGCCGTGAAACATAAAATACAAACTAATTTACGCGTATGTGTGTGTGCAGAATGTGGAATATTCTTTTTCGGAGTTCCAAACCAAATATAAAGCTAAATGACAAACCCATTTCTATCGATCTTATTATTGTAGTTACAGTATTTATTTTCAACTTTGTATTAAATGGAAATCTGTCCGAAACGGGAAAAATTCGGACCCAACCCTTTTTACAAGTTTCAATTGTGGAAGCTGAGAAATATTAAAAACCAAACCATACGGTGTAACAGACACCCACCATATTCTGCGCCCCCTTCTGGATCCACCCTGATTACATTTCTAAGGTACTCATCTAAAATTTGTCTTTGAAATATTTTAACGTAATTATAGGGACGAACAACGATTGAAAAACACATTTTTCCTTTTGCTTAAAAAAATCACTCAAAAGACGGGCCATCGGTGCCATTCTGGAGCCTAAATAAAGTAGAATAACTTTATTTACCTTCTCTTTTAGGCTTCCAAAACCTATAAATAATGTTTTGAGAAGTTTTATAGAATGGCATGGTAACGTTTTTACGTATTTAGTGACAGCGCCGTAACCATAAGTCTCAGGAACAAACTAGGATCGCCAAATGGTCCAGAATATCTTGGAAACTACCCATGCTACGACAAATATATCTCTATTCAAAGTTGTTCACCTGATAGGGGGACACTATAAAGTGTTGTCTGTGTTCATGTAGGTGGCGTTGTAATCGGTTAAAACGATGGTAATTTAATTTTTTTTTCAAATGGCAATGCTAACATCAAGTTTAAATTGCAAATTAGGATTCTACATGTAAAAATAAACTTCTAGAGGATCCACTTTCGTAGATTCCTTCTAGATGGCGTAGTAATGGATAAAAAATGTTCCGTGAAGTTTTGAAACACGTTATAATGACAGGTGCCAATATGTCAAAAACAATGCATTTTACCACAAACATACACCAGATCAAAGTATTTCAACTAGAAAGGAGATACTAGATGATGATGTGAGTAACATGTACCATGTAGGTGGCTCTGTGTCATAGGTTTAGAAGCTGCAATTAGACTTTTTTGTCAAAAATTGTAGACTAACTTGTTTAAGTACAAAATAGTTTAATATGAATCGCCAATAAACAAATTATTACAGAGGTAGTTTTCCATGAAAGACAGACTTTTTGGATATTGTTTGCTGCCCCTTGGCTCAGGCGCCTATGGGACAAAGCACCTTTTATCCATAAGTCTCACTGCAAAAATAATTTCTTCTGAAATATTGACATAGTCCATAACTTTTATGGGTATGGTCTCCCTGAAATTACGTCATAACGAAAATGGGTTTCATATATCTCCGCAAACGATGACGAAACTTACTTGCCTCAGGTGAAACTTAAAAACGAAGCCCTTTTAACCATAATTCTCATTGCAAAGTTGATATCGTAATGTTCCTTTAGGAACACCCTGTTGTCTGGGAACTATATTTCTAATTCTTCTGTCGTAGAACGTTCCATCCCCATAATTTACACTATTCACTTATAACACTATATAAAAAAAACTATACATCTGTCGGTTATATCATTTCACTGCGTAGTTTTGATGTTTGGATATCAGGTTCTTACTAATCCAAGCAGATTCGGTCTTTAGGACGTCATTATCCTCAGGGTAGTAAGGGGTATCCAATTGTTCAATACTTATAGACAAGATCACTGATTGAAGTCGGTAAACTTGCACTATTCAGTTCCATAATTTGTGGTGAGAACTTGTGTTCATTGTTTGCACTGTTATGAGTGGTAGCACTATATATGTCTGGAGTCATGTCAAGTGATAGACAGTCCGTGGGTTTTACATGATTGGTCCTTAAAGTCCTTTGAATTTTAAACCACGAATAAACAATAATAACTGCTATTACTAAGGCCAGTATGCTAAGGACAACTAGAATTTCCAGAATGGGCATTATTTCTGCAATAGATAATTTAGGCGTTTTGTATTAACTTGGCGATTTTCGATATGTGCAGTACAATATAATAGCAATAATTAAAAATAAAATTAACAATAAAATGACTAGAGCGATAGTCGACCATGGCAGGATAGCGTGTAGGTGATATTCTGAAAACTTGTTCGGTAAATCATTTTTCTCATTAGCCATTAATGTATGTAAAGAAGTAATAGACTTCTGTAAAGTCTGTAAATTCAAAGTAAAATTGAGAGATAACGTCTCATTAAAAGTAATATACTCAACTTCCATATCTGTAGTACGTCTTGTTGGTAAGTTCAGGCTGTCTGTAATGACTCGATCAAAGTCCTGAAATTTGAAGTAATACGTATGAAACGAATCCTGCTCCTTTTTGATAGATATTTGATTATGCTGGCGTATAATTTTAATTTGCTTTCTACTCGCAACGTGGAGGCCGGTGGTTGTGTACGTATAGAATTCCTCTTTTGTTGATAAGGCAGGTTTAATTTGACAATTTTGAGACATATTTTGAAATATCAAATCATACAAACAATCGGTCTTTTGAGTTTTAGCCAGTTCCTGCATTTTACATAATGTAAACATCTGATGCCGTCGGCATATAGAAGGGTCGATTTCAAAAATTGTTGAATCCGTTTTTATTGCGAATTCTGGAACGACCATACGAAGATGCGTTGTCTCTGACAAAAAACCGTTGTTGAAAATTTCATACAGTATATTATAATTTGATTTCTTTATGACCGGAGTTTGAATTATAATATCCAAGTTTGCAAGATTGGGATCAAATGACAAGAGGAAGCTTTTTGAACTCTGATAGAAGATTCCCAAATCTTCGTATACCAATGAATCTCTAAGTATTGGGTTATTTGCTATTATTTCTTTGGGTAACGATGGTTTGATTAAAATGTCATTTACCGAATTTTGTAGTAAACTCTGTATTACGTTATTAAAATGTTGTTCCAAAATTTGGAAATTTAGTAATGTTATCAAAAATCGCTCATTACTAGCCTGGGTGCATAATAACTGGAGTATCTCATTATGCATTTGGGATATTACTTTTTCAACTGCTATTGTTATATTAGATACAATGTGTGTTAATTGATAGTTGCTCTCTTTAATCTTCTGGATTTGTTCGTTAAGGTATTGATTTTGTTGCTGAAGTTGATTTACCGCTTGTTTTAACTTATGCGTTTCATAAAGAGAGAATCCTCCCATGGCTAAGCTAGTGATTGATGATAATAAAGAAAAAATCATTCTCTTTTGCCTTTTGACACACCCTGTCTTGAAATCACATGGTATTATTTGTGCGATTTTAGTCACAAATTGCCGTTCTCTCTTGTAACAAATGGCGCATACGGTGACTGTAACGCTATTATTTCCAGATTTGTTATAGTCACCATTTTTCTTGTAATTGTTGTTTTTCTTATTATAGTACTTTTTGCCATTTTGTTGATTGTTCTTCCTATAGTACGGTTTTTGGTTTGTACTATTTTTCACGACCATAAGAGACAATTCTGCCAACTGTTGGGTAATATTGTCCATTGAATTTTGCGTATTCTGCGTACTCTGATTAGGTTGATAATTTTCGTTGTAAGATGTATTACCGGAATATAATTGATCATACATATATCTATGTGTTGGTTTAGTAGGCGGTGTTACGTCTTTCATGGTAATTGGTGCCTGGTTGACATCTCTTCTTATGCGTTCTTTCATAGGATATAGCAGAAAATTCGGATTTTGATTATTTTGGTAACTGGTTAGGACATTGCTTTGGCTATTAGGATTTTGATGTTGTTGTAGTGGTAGTTGTTGCTGACATGGTATTTGTTGTGGTGCAGGATGTAGATAATTAGGATATTGAGTAGGTAAAGGTTGGTTGTTTGCCGATTGGATGCTAAGGGTTTGATCCTAAGGGATGCAACGTATATCAAGCCACATGCAGGTTTGAAACCTGTTTCCGGTGACTCACACTAATAGTTTCCACGGATTCCACCAGCAAAATGGCGGTATTGTGCCTAGTCGAAAGTCCTGGCTATTACCTTCCACTTTCTTGCATCCGGAAGTTTTCGTCATGGAACGTCATTCCTCAGATATCTGACTTACTTGGACATTAGCTGCCTGTTTAGTTCATAAACCTAAGATAAATTTGAAGAAATGTTTTCTTTTATGAAAAGTTATGAAATACCTTATTACTATATCATAGGATGGGTAGGAAGGGAAGGTAGAAGATACCACAATTAACTCTTTTATAGACTTACAGATTAATCAATACAATAATTGGAATCGTATCCTACGAATGTACTTGTGTTGTATATTTTACTATAAGCAACGTAATCTTATAAAGAAGATAATGTTTTTCTGTCTTGTAATTTCTTTATTTTCTGGATTCTTTCTTGAAGGAGATTCTACGGACCTCGAAGCGACATTACGGTAACCATTGTGGCTCCAAAGGAAAGGCTGAAACTTATCACCAAATGGCCCACAAGTAGTATTGTAGGTAAGCAAACAAAAATATTATGTGACTGTTCTTACACTTTCATGGTCCTAACAAGTATATTTCTATAACGAGAAAAGTTTAATCTTATAATTTTGTTTCATTATATTTCATTGCAGTGTATTAATATTCATGATTTTCCTTTGACTTATTTTAAAACTTATTTGGTAAACAACTAGCAGAAAAAAATCCTAAAAGTTTATATTTATTTTATATCCCCTAAGGATACGAGAAATACGTTTACAATCTAATAGGATAATAATAATAGACAATTCTATAAACAGATTCAATACTGATTGATTCAAGGTTCAGGTGCAAATATTCATATGTTATTGTTGATATTGATTTAGTTGCAGTTTTCTTTATTGAATCGACATCTTGGTTTGACTGCAAATATAATCAATGAAATATTCTAAGGAATATCGGACATGAACGATGGCAGATCAAAGATAGTTTTAATAAGTATATCAAAGAAACTATATATTGGTGAAATCGTTGTTTTGAGTTCCTGTAAAATGGAAATTAAAGATATATCTTGATAAGTCGTAAAGGTAATGTTTCACGATGTTACAGTCTAGATGATGTGGTACAGTAGCAAGGATTAGATATACATAATAAATATCTATTAAATTAAGATGCTTAACTCTGGTATTTGTTCTTGTAATTTTGAATATGTAAAAGCCTTCCTGGGAGTTTCTTTAGTTACCGCCATCCGTCAGGTAACTGAAAAGTAAATACGTTCAGGTTCGATTGGACTGGATTAAGTAATTTACGTGTTCTTAATAAAGTACCAAAATAGCACCATCTCGAATATAAGATTGGGAAAAAAGTTTTAGAGCACTTTCCTCTGTCCCTTTCGATATATAAAAATCTAAATAGATAAATAAAAGACAAAACCTAGTCTCCCTAAATGAGAAAGTAATGCTTAGTCTAAATATTAGGTAATATGCTTTAGAATTCCCCATAACCATTCTGAATTCAGAAGAAAAACAGGAAATGTTCCAGCCTAATATAGGAGAGACTGGTATGAAGCTAAAACGATTAAAGGAATGACTGGACAGCGTGGTGGGACGGGAAGGTGGCCTAGAGCTCAAACCGTCCGCATCCTTTGGAACTGAGAAACATTAAGTAGGGTTGGAAAGATGGGTTCATAAATGATAAAATGATAAACTAAAATGTCTCTTTCCATGTTCGTTGATACAAGTAAACTACAAATAAGTCAGTTCCGTAATTCTAAAAGTGTAATTGTTATTTTGGGTAGCGGTTGATTCAAATGAAGAACTCGGAAGCAAACGAATGCAAAGTGACTAGGCATGGTACCGAGACCGAGACTAGTATTGGTCACGTCTCAAATTCGATACCAAGACCGAGACTAAGGCCCATGCATCGAGACGAGGCCGAGACACTATGCAACGAGACTTACTAGAGACGAGATCAAAACCGATACTTATCCATCGAGACTCAAGACGAGACCGAGACCGATATTAAGCTTTATTTTCATGAATGTCGATAATGTTAATTTAATGCTTTTGTTCATGTTGTTTCATATTAGAAGAAGTCTTTTGACAATTAGTTTCATTCTGATAAATTTTATTATTTTAACATGTTATATTGTAGTTTTAAAATATGACTATAAGTCATATAAGTAGTCAGTTATCAATGCCAAACTATTTTCTGTTGCCGTTCAATAATAATATAAAACTGTTGGAAATTGTATCCGGGACGAATAAATATAGACATTTATTTTCTTCTGCGAATTTTCATCTCCATGTTTTCTCCAGAGGAGGGGTATTACACGTGATGTAATTTTTATAAGTATTGTAGCACACGAGTTTCAAGGTGGGATTTATCAATTAAATAGATTTGCCAAAGGGAGATAAGCTTAGTAGAGGTAAACGAATGACCATATACTATAGAAATAGGAGAACCAACTTAACCTTATCATTTGGGCCCCCCATTAGGGGGCTCACTTCAACTTTAAGGGGGCCCTGGCCCCCAAAGGCCCCCCCCCACCTCACCTCACTTTAACAGCGTCCACTGACCACACACACCGTGATACGGGAACACGAACACGCCGACACAATCGTTACTCTGCCCAGGGACACACTACGTTCGCCATTTGTCTATCGAACAAGTGATAAGCGAATTACAGCAGTGTTGCTGCTTCAATCTAAATGACCCTCGTATATTTTTCTTTTTTATTTGTTATTTTCAATTAATCATACACGAAAAAATCAATTAAAAGTCAAACTGCTTTACCAATATATATTAGAATTATTATTTTGTAATAGGTGCTTATATTTTATAAAGATGTTCTTATTTTTTTCAGTGGCTGTTGGTGGTCTGCTCTCATTATGTCTAGGATTCAGCATGATGTCCGTTGCAGAAATATTTTATTATTTTGTTTTGAAGTGCCTTGTGTTGAAGAGTTATAGAAAAATGGTAGTCTCAAGAATACAATATTAAAGTTCTTGTCGAAAACACGCTCATTACTCGGCAAACATTTTTGTGTTTTGCAGTTTAAATGTGTTAAGTCTAAAACTGAAAAAAGTACGATTCCATCTTAGATCGATCTTGTTTGATTGTCACAATATCGCAACTTTAACATACTTTACTCTTGAGGGACAGTCGAATAACATTCCTGAGAGATGAAATTGGATTCAACACACTATATGTAAACGTGGCCCTCCGCAAATTATATTTGGCAACTGATAAGTCATTTTATCCATTTTGTATTTATTAATATTCGGTACTTACACTGTAAACGTACATTTTCTAAACATATTCATTTTTACATAGGTTCGGTCAAACCAGTCCAACAACCCTGACGCTTGAAGAGATTAATTTTGCCTAATTACTAATCATCAATTCTATCTATACTCCCCAATTACAAAAGCCCTCTTTCTCAAGCAAGGAGAAGAACGTAGCCTGTCTGCATTCAGCTTTAGTAGATAACAAAGAAACGTTTAACAATCCGATGATCATTAATATCCCTGTATCTAATCAGATATACAACAGCCAAAAGTAGGATTGAACCGATCACTGAAAATGTCAGTAGAAGTCAAAGAATTATTAGGGGGTATAAGAACATTAATTATGAAGTATCATCGTCACTGCTACTTAATTCTTCAGTGTTGAGAAATAAATGCATAAAACATATATTGACCTAGAAAAGGAAAAACATTAATATTTTATGTATGCGATAACTTGTGTATATTTCAGACACCGCTTAAAGGAAACAGAGTGTCTTGATGAATTGATGGAAATTAGTTTTATTGCTGATAAACGAATTTAATCTGCAATATGCTGGGCTTGATGACCCATGACGTTCGTTCCAGATGTTTGTTAAAATCTTCAATAGAACTTACACCGGAGTGAACCAAGTAGCTGATTACCTGGGAAGAATGGCAATGTATACTGCTTATAACAAACTAAAATTATAATCCCAATGAAATTCTAACATCGCTTTTTTCGAACTTGGAGCATTCGAGGGAAAGAAATCGTTATATTTACGAGTCAAGTAGCTGATAGACCGGGGAAAATGTCATATACACAATATAGTTGAGTTACTTCCTTTGATTATAATAACTTAAAAATATAATCCCAATGAGATTGAGATTCCCACTTTTTTAACTTAAAAAATTCGATCTTAATGCTAAACTTTTTGTTGTCCTTCCTAGATACAAAAAAAATTATTTTAGTTTGTAAATATGATCCTCTCGGAGATAATCAAGTGAAAGTGGGGCAAGTCGCCAATGGTGATGCAAGATTTTTGGTATGGTCTGGGTAATAATAGGTCATAATCATTTTATTCACTGCAGTTCCCTTTACTGTGATATTATAAATATTTTAAAATCAAAGAATGAAAGTCTTGTTCAGAAAGACTGTGACGAAAACGAAATAGAAATTTCAAATTTAAAAACATGAAACTATTAAATACTGTAAATGTTCAAGTCTAAATACTAGTCAATTTACGGAAACGCTAAATACGTTGGTCGTTTCGCATTTCTTTGGGATTTACGATTAAAGAAAAACTGTTCTTTTACTTACAACAACACACTTTCTTGTAGTTATAACATAAAACTATACTAATCATCATGTTTAGCACAGTATTTTATGCGTGAATGATCATGTCCAAAAGGATTGCAACATTCTCTTCAAATGTATTCATATAAAATACAAACAACTAGTCTGTGAAATACACTTTCAGGCTCAAAAATGTTTTTTTCTGAAATTGTAATATTTGCTCTCCATTAATACTTTCATGAAAGAATATTGAATTAATTATTTCCTTTATTTAGAATCACAGTAACCACATATACAAGGTACCTCATTCAGTTAAAGTTGAGTTCTACCGTTGTACGTGATGCGCTTTAGCGCCTGTTTCACTTTTTAAATATTTAAATGTTGTGAGATTTCCAACATCTGGTAGAACAGACCTAACCATATACAAGTCATTGAAATGTGAGAGAACCTTAAGTTTGGTAAGCTAATTAAGTATGTTTTTCTTCCCAAGAAACTGAAATTTTGAAAAATATTTACCATATTTATTTGTTCTTGTAATATCATTGGGCTAATTATGAAATGCGACAAATTTGAACCTTGTGTCTTGCCGCGAGATGAATGTAGGTGTTCTTTACTAAATCACATACGCTCATTACGAGAATATAATCATAAATATTTCATCACGTACCGATTTTTGTGGAAAAGATATGCCACGTATACCACTTACGTTAGCCTATTCATATAATGAGCAATATATTGTAATTTGTGGAAAAGAAAGTAGCAATTTTCGTGACACTTGGAAACGACTCTAATGCAGTACAGGAGGAACTTGTAGCTGGATAAAATACAGATCATATACCAGAGTTAATAGTTCATATTACAAAAACAAATACAATAAAGTACGAAAAAATGAAAAAAGCTTGAAATGTACTTACAAGTTAGAAACTTTTTCTAGAAATTTTCTGTTTGTTAGTAGATGGTGAAATTTCTTATAGGAGTGTCCAGCAGTAATCTGCCAAAGATTTGGTGACAGTCTTCTCTTATATCGTCTTTCCATGGCGGAAATTTCTTGGTGAAATCGCTCGTCATGTTCGTGATTCACAGCGTCGATATTAAGCGGGAACATCAAATAAGAATGCAGGAAATGCAGATTGAGCGACATGTTGCATCCCATCGCCTTGTAATTGTCCAGTATGTGTTCCATTGGTTTCGTTAATTGTCAGTCCAGGCGTTTTCCAAGGAATCTTTGAAGGCAAGCCAAGCTGATCTCTCAGTATCTGCCATCAACTCGTCAAAAGTAGTGTCTTTCATGAAGTCACGAAACTTTCCCTCTATACCCAAAATACCTTCTTTAATTTTCGCATTACTAATCACAGAAAATTTTGACAGTAAGAACTGAAAACTCCTGCTATCTTTGTTCATTGCTTTCACAAAATTCTTCATGAAGCCAAATTTCAGATGGAGCGGTGGTAACAGCACACTCTCTTTGTAACAAGGGTTTATGTGACACATTTTTGTCAGCATAAATGAAGCTCTCTCTCGAGGACCATTGTTGTACTGCATAATAGACTTTCCTTGCCCTACTGCAATAGTGACACAAGAAGCAGCAACATGTTGAGTAAACTGTCTGCATTCCCAGAACAAGCCCCAGAACTGAGATCACCACAGATTTTCCATTTGTGGTTCGAATAGCCAATATACTTCAGAAGTAGACTCATGTTTTCTCTTAACTGAATGGAGTGGGCCACTGGTATAGACGGTTTCTCGTTACCGTTATGCAAGAAAACAGTTTTGAGACTCGTTTTCAGGAATGTATAAAAAGCTGCCAATCTTCCGGATTGTGAATCATTCCAAATTCTGTAAGCAGCCCATTTATTTCATTACAATATACCATATTATCTGTCATTGAGAAAAAGTGGAAAGCCCAAGCTGTTATTTACGGAATGATGCACTAGTGTTTGGTTGCAGCAGGTATTTTTCTTTCAGTAATTCAGCTTGACGTTAAAAAGATTTAGATATCTTACCAGATCGTTTAATTCTGCCTGAGACCGTGGCTATGATGCATCGGTAGATGGCGTGTAATCAAGATCGTCCGGGTCTGTTGGTTTGTTACTACTGTCTTCTGTTTCATCTTCCAGTGCCCATTCCGCTACAGGTTTTGGAACTGAGGGGAGACTCAGAATGCGGAACTTGGAGCACTGAAGATTCCGAATCTGGATATGAAACTGTGTGTTTGAATTCACTTAGGATTCCTGATACTTTCGTTAAACAAAAGTAGCAATCTTTTATGTGATCTCTTGGGTCCCTCCACAACTACGCTATGGCAAATGGCATAGCTGGGTGATTTTCCATGAAACAAACCTCCTAAATAGCTAGAGCAACGTGTGCAACAGTTCTGCAGTGCCGAACACTTACTCTCAACTACTTTTGATTCAAAATACAACTCGTACGCCTGTTTGACTAGCGGAGAAATGGAATGTCTTTGGGATTTAGTCATAAACTCACCACATACCTAATAAAAAAGATTTGGTGAATTAATAACCCTATGACTTTCCTTGCCCTACTACACACTACCTAGACATCGCTGAACACCATAAACGCGCGAACACGCACAAACAGTATTCTCACGTAAGGAGAACTGCTCTACACACACTAAAGGGAGGGACACTGTGTTATCCCACTAGCGACTGACTGACGCAAATAAATGTAAGTCCACGATAGCTCCACCACATGGCTATCTACCCCTTCCCTCTATACCCCTCCCCTCTGAAATGTCGATAACAATAGTCCTACGAAATGCACCGCGACACAATAATATTGCAGCTGTGTGCTGATAAAATTGCATTTGCAGAGAAAAGTTTAGGTAACAGCGAAAACCGGTTTTCACTATCGTCATAATGGCACTGATATCCATATAAATCACATGTTGTTGTTCTGCAGCAATTTTCATTGCCGCACAGTTGTAAATAAGTTGTAAATAATTCGGAAGATGTATGAACATGTATAACATGGTGCGATTATTATACGAAGTCGTCATATACAAGTTGAGGAAGATAATGTTTCCTAGAAACAATGTGGCTGTAAATTACCAATAAATAGCTTTTAGTCATTACTAACATGGTTTCTGTAAATTTTATAAGAACACAAAGTACTTGATGTTAATTTTCCACAAAGAAAACACTTTGCAATCAGGAACATTGCACATAGTTTTGATACATTTTCTTGGTATTGGTCACATCTGATTTTGACAGGGTTTTACAAGAATAGCCAATATTAAACTCTTGCATTTACCAGCTATCCGTTCCTAATCGAATAATGATAAATCATAATTGAGAGAAGGAAAGATTTCATAGTGTTCAGGTTCAATTTTCTATCGAAAATGAAATAAATCTGGTGCTCACTTTGAGAAACTAAGAATCTGAGTTTATTGAATTATTATTTTTAGAAACATACTGGCAATAAAAATATTTTTACTTAAAGGTTTGATATTATGTTTTGGACAAACTGTACTATATTGTTCACTTGTGGTCTTATTCAAGCGATAAATTGCTACGAGAAAATGTATCTTTAAAGATTATAAATGTGATATTTCTCATGACAGAAGTTTATACATTTTAACTCGCCATGTGTATTATTTGTGTGGATACTTAGGTTAGAGACCAATTTTGATTAAAATTCTGAAAACGATTAAAGAAATATAATATAATGCATACTGACATTGACATTAATTTTATATTGTTTTCCGCAGTAGTAGGAATCGCGGAAACATAGCTAACTTTCGATATGCAAATATGCTTAAAATTAAAAAGAACTATGTCTCATAAAGTTTGAAATACATAATTTTGAATAACCATTATTCTTTTCTAACAAAATCATTGTCAGTATTTCATGTGTATAATATACAATGTGTGTGAGTAAAATGTGCAGAAAGTATTAATGTAAGGGAAATAGAGGTAATTCTTGAAACAATTACTTCAAAGTTATAGTAATTTCAAAGAAACGTTACCACTGCGTTCAAATGTCACAATGTTTTGATGTGCATTTTCTATATGGTGTCCATTATCAGTATATTTTACATAAACGCTATGTTAAATTATTGTTTAGTACCTCTGTACAGCAATATACTGCCCATGTAATCTACACTAACTATTGTGTTTGTAATATGTGAAGATGAATAAACTGTATATAAGCTCTAAGATAAATTATTAATTATAAATTTTACTTCCTTACAATTTATGACTGTGCCATTTCTGGTAAGGAACACTGAAAATTTGCTTTATTGTTTACAGCTATTGGAATGTACAATTTTCAACACATTTATGTAATAAAATATATTCATTATGCTTGTGTTACTTCTTTACGTTTCAAATTGACAGAGCTCATAGTTTTAGTAACTCTATTCAGACTTTGGACGGAAAAGCAATGAATTAAAATATTGCATAATATTATCTTGCTTTGAAGTTTGCAAGGAAGTATTTACCACTACTGTAATTTAAAATACGTTAGTCAGTGTCTAGGACTGATCATTGTCACTGACTTTCTCCCTCGTTTCGTTACTCACAAAATGTGAAACTGGATGATAACTTCAAATATGCCCATGGCTACAACCTTGTATATTACATTCATGGACACAGTTATCAAGAAATATTTAGAATTTGACTTCTCTATCCTAGATATTTTAAATTTATTTCATTGTGTTATTAAAATGAATTCAAGCTATTGATAGATTACATTACGAACTCCAACAATAAAAAAAAATCTCAGCCATCTCTTGTTCTTCAGTGAGAAGTATGACAGATATAAGAGACACAGCAAAATATTATTCCCATGTTTTTAAATGTTTAATACTTCGTATAGGAAAACCATTACTTCGAGTTTCTTTTGAACATTTGAGGTATGTAACTACATTACTATTAATTTAATGATTAATACACTTTCCAGGTAACAATTATAATGAACAAGTATAATAAATCTCCATCTCAGTTCTTCTTCAACCGAATTTTGAAACGGATTTGCGTGTTTATATGCTATAGTATCAGTTATAATATAAATTAAAAGTACTTAGTGGATACAAAACTTTCATAATAGTTCTTATTACATACTTTTCTTTCGTTCACAATGATTCAGCGTATCTTCAAATCTTGCAACGTTAATTTAATTCATTTCCCGACGTAAATTTCCAACGTTAACTTCCCGATGAAATTTTGACGTAAATCGGGTGACAATACAATATTCCATTGTTTCTTTTCACAAATTTATATAACACCAGGTGCGAAAATATGAAACCGGAATTTATATACAGAAAAGACAGTGATTGGATGACAATGCTAAGAACTATTATATTCGAAGTATTGGCCATCGCTAGCGATACATTTCTGCCATCATTCCGGCAATGTGTGGATGCCAGACCAAAGAAACTGCGCCTCTTGTGCTGCAAACCAGTCATCAAGCCATTTCCATACATTTTCGTAAGATGTGAAGCGCTGGTCAGCAAGTGCGTGTCCCATAGATGCAAATAAGTGAAAATCGTCTGGTGAGTAAGCCGCATGCGGAAGGATTTCTCAGCCAAAAGTCGCAATCGTTTCCTTGACCGGTTTTGCTGTGTGGGAGGGTGCATTATCGTGAAGCTATCACTTTATGTTGTATTTGGTCATATTCTGGTCGTTTTTCAAGCAAAGCTTTATGCAAATGGATCATTTGTTGTCGGGAACGTTGGGTATTAACGGTTTTGCCAGGCTTCAGCAGTTCATAATAGTTCACTCCCTTCTGATCCCACCGAACACAAAGCATTGTCTTCCGTCCACAGCGATTTGGTCTTGCAGTCGATGTCGAAAGTTCTCCTGGAGTTACCCATGATCTTTTACGCTTAGAATTCTCGAAATAGATCCACTTCTCGTCACCAGTCACAATTCGATGGAGAAATGATTTCCTTTTGTACCTGGCGAGCAGAATTTCGCAAGTGGTTTTTCGGTTTTCCTGCTGTCGTTCAGTCAATGCATGTGGAACCCATTTTCCCACCTTCACCTTCTGAATCTTGCCCATGGCTTTTAAACGTATGGAAACTACTTCTCGTGTCACATTTAATTGATCCGCGAGTTGTTGTTGTGCTTGAGCGTCATCCTCATCCAACAAAGCTTGCAATTCGCTGTCTGCAAAAAGTTTCGGTGATCTTTCACGTTCTTCGATTCTCACGTCAAAATCGCCACTTTTAAATTTTGTAAACCACGCATATCACTGTGACTTACCAAGAGCATGATCACCGTAAGCTTCGACAAGCATGCGATGCGATTCTGCAGCAGGTTTCTTCAAATGGTAACAAAAAATCAATGCTGTCCGCACATCGTAATTTGAGGGTACAAATTGAGTCATGTTCAACGCTATTAAACACTACACTATGACATGAAACTTGCCTGGTTGTGACTTGTAAATCGTTATCAGTAGTCAAAACAAGCAAGTGGCGCCTGGTATTTATATATTTTAAAAGCATATTTTAGTAAGAAATGCTTTATCCTAAAATAAATACTAGCCCGCAACGATGTTGCGTTTGACTGTTTGCAGAACATTAAGGATTTAGGTGTCAAGATCAGTTTGAGAGAAAGTATCCCAAATCCGAATTAACTCAAAAAAATAGAAAAATCTTTTTTAAAAAGAACATCGTATAAAGTGAAAAAATGATTATGTTTATGCATGACTGAAAAGAAGATAATGGGGCGCACCAATTGAAGAAGAGACTTTATATGAGAACATGCCCAATACTTCTCTTTTTAGTAATGCATAAACCAAATTATTCTTTACTTGATAGTAAGATGTTTTTTAGAAAAGTATGTCTTAAAAAGTTTTTATTATTTCCTCTCTCTCTTTATCCAGATTCAATGGAAAACAGTAATACTGTTGCGAAACAAAATCACAAAGTTTTAACTTTCAGACTCTTCATACCATATTATAGTGTAGGTAAATTAAGCAAAAAATAAAAATACAAAATAGCGAGGCAAATTTCTCTAAAATTTTCACACAAGCACCAAAAATTCTCTCAACAACATAATGAACATCTCAGAAAATACGTATTAAGCTTCGTCTGCCATGTCAGGAAAATATTTCCCTTGTGCTCACAGAAATAAAGATATTTTCATAGATAACTTCTGATGGGTTAGTTTTACGAAACTTATTAATGTAGCAAAAATCACTAGAGACCACAATTTTAACAAAACAAATCTTCTTAATTCATTTTCCATAGCGAACACAAAACATGCTAGAAAAATGGGGAGAGAAAAAATAAGATAACATGCAGTTGTTTCCCTGATGTTTCACTTAATTTGCCTACACCAAAATAAGTAGTGGAACTGTAAAACGTAGTATGTTCAAAATGAAAACATGAGATATTGGTGTCAAAATTCAATATTTTACTGTGATCATAATGAAATCCCTTATTTACTCTTTAAAATATAAAGAGGTAATTTATTTCTAAGAGAAGGGTCTGCAGAATCTTTTCATTT
Organism: Lepisma saccharinum; assembly: GCA_022664845.1. Classification (NCBI taxonomy): domain Eukaryota; kingdom Metazoa; phylum Arthropoda; class Insecta; order Zygentoma; family Lepismatidae; genus Lepisma; species Lepisma saccharinum. Next base: position 21,209 of record JAGDQP010005272.1, read on the forward strand.
TTCCTTATTTTCTGCAAGAGTACATGAGTGGACGTACTACTTTCTACAACTAGGCTACTCTAAATGAGAAACAAATTTGTTTATGTATTTATGTTTACTGACAACCTGCTTAGCCAGGAGAGTTTGCTTTTGGCGCTTCAGTGAAACGTTTAGTACGGTTGCAGCTCTGTGTTTCTTGTACGCAGTATCTTGTGCGCTTCTCTTTCAAGTGCAGGTGAAATTCTGGAACAGATAAATCAGACGTATGCTCGAAAAAAATGTCTATGTGACATTTTGGTGAAAATGGAGTTATTTACGAAACAAAGGTCTCTGATCCATCTGTACATGGTTTGAGGATAATTCAAGAAATAGTCTCGCTATTCAGAAATTTCTGGAGCAAAATGCAGTAGAAAAACCGTGGAACAAAACTCTATATTACATGCTCTTCCCGTGACTGAATGCACTCTTTAACACTGGGATGGACAAAAGTAGTGTAGCAGCTATTTTTATTGCTACTTTGGCAAAATTCCAATCACTGCTACGACGGATTGAAAGTAGCCCTACTCCTACTGCTATTTTTCTCCAATTTCGCGAAGGGTATAAACAACAACACACCGAAGAACAAAGCAGGTAAAAGCTGTTACTTCATTTTCTGCTTCTAGGATGGAAATATCGGCCGTGTTTTTACTCATGGCCGAGTCATGAAGCAGTGCTCTATAAAGAACACTGAAAAGTCCTTGCTAGCGAGTGCTTGCTCAGTATGTTTGTGAGAGTCGAGATGCAAGGAGCTCTTGAAGCTCGCTCGTGGGAAGCGTGCTGTTTCGAGTGTTGTTTCTTTTCTTACACAGATCGTATTATATAGTGTTGAATAGTGGACGAACAGGTAATAGATGGCTAGAAATGTGAATCAATATAGTCGTCAAAATACGATCTAACAGACCTAACATAGCCCCCATACATGATATGATACACGATTGTCTGAAGTTATAAGCTAATGAAATACAGGTGATAGAATTACGCAAACATTTATGTAAATTGTTCATGAAAGGTAGTAGTGTTGAAATGGTTGAACGGGTGTTAAATGAATGCCAAAATAAACATACATATATAGAGAATGGCGTTCGCTACAAATTACTGTTTGAACTAGAAAGACCAACAGAACCGAGTTTCATTATTTATACGATACCCAAAGAATTACCGGATCAGGTTATAGTAGACAGTTTGTTGGCGTATGATACTATATTGGCAGTTAATCAGTTAGTGTATAAACCATTAGGTTACGAGGTTTATAATGGCAAAAGACAGATGTTTTTATTAAATTAAATCGCATCCCTCCGAGGTACATGATAATAAATCAATATAATTTACAGGTATTTCCGACAGATATTTCAGCAAAATTTCGCACAGTCAATTGCATACACACAAAACGAAACAACGGAACCCAGACCCTGAACTAAATTCAACAAATTTTCCAACAGTCAAACAAAGTTTGCAACAAAAAGGGGTGGGTTTGAACACACAGCTGATTCCCATTCATCTTTGAAAGTGCCGGAAGGTAGAAGTGGGAGTGAGCAGCGAGCTACAAACACGACTGGTTCAACAACTGATAGTGGATTTCAGGTGACTAAGGGACAAAAATGAAGAAGACGTAATCACGCATGATGTAAGTTCTCAGAGTGGTGCCAATGTACATATGAATTAAAATTTAGGTGAAATTGATCCTATATTAGTTGAAGAGCACAGCCGATAGCGAAACTGATCATTTCAATCTTCTAGAAAAAGCAGTTATTCCTGGCTTACGAAGTGCAGGGGAGAAGGGGGAAGTGAGCACTAGTGAACAAAATAAGACAGAAGCATCTTCCAGAGAGAAAGACAATAACTCAATTGGTCCATTTTCTCATTAATAGACATAAGCGACATATCAAGGCAAGCGGCCATTAGTTTTTCTCTAATAAAACGACAGGACGCAAGAAAAAGCAAGTGCAGTATCTCTCTTTAATGACTAGATAATGTTCTTGAACTTGAACTTTACAGGAAAAGCCGAAAGGAGACATTTCACATCATCATAACGATTTTCGTGGTGGAAAGAGAAATATCAGGTATTTACGATGTTATATTCCACAAAAATGTGTAACAAAAACAAGGTGATTGTCTACTGCGATTTAATGCTTCAGTTTTTAGATTAGTTTCCCACTCAGTGACCGAACTTTATCCTTCATTTAAAATGGATAAAAAGATATTTACAATTTCGAAATAGCTACTTTTAATATATGTAAGGTATCGAGTGTACAAACTTGTAAGATATTATCACCATATGCTCGGAAAAATTCTATACACGTCCTAGGTCTACAAGAAATTAATTTTCAGGACTAGCAGTTGAGCAATTATACTTATATAAAAAAATATAATATTGTCGATATAATATATATATATAATTTGTATAGATTGTTTAATGTGTACATAAACAGTGGAAAAGTAGAAGCACAGGAGAGAAACAAGGGTTTCTTAGAATTAGCTTGCCACTTGCAAACCATGAAGTTAGAAAATTTGCTATTTACGAAAAAGACGCTTCAACATCGAAAAATAATTACAGTAGCGATTTTTTTATATTGTGCAAACCTTTAAATTATGTGAGTTATGGAAACAATGATATCCGAACAAAACTTTATATACTTATATAACAAATATATGCCAAAGTAAACTAGACTATATATTGATCAGTGTAGATATGATACCGCTGTTAGACACATTAAAGACAAAATTAGGCATATCTGATTATACAAATGAAGATTAAATTCTCGTTTTTAACCGATTATAATTTTCAAACATTAACGAATGAACTTTGGTTGGAAACTGATAAATATTATAGAACTCCCAACTCTATGCTACGCAAATGGGAAAAACCAAAAGGCGGTTTCGTAGTGCATATAAGTCTTTCACATTCACATATTATGATGCTAAATAAAAAATGCATTTTTAATTTTTTTTACATTTTTACATTTACTTACTATCAAGCATAGTACAAGAGTATAATTGGAAGGGGTGCAGGATGGTTGCCTAAAGTGAGAAAAAATAAAGGTCGCATTAAAATATTACAAGGTGTTATTTTATAGGTCTTACAAAAAGAAATGAATTTAAAAATGTGACATTTGGCAAACCATTAATGTAGCTAATATAATACGGGATCGCAGATGCAAAGAGAATAATTTCATAAAGACTTTTAGAAACGAATCTGACCAAATCATTTCGGGCAAGGAAATTTATGCAGGGATCCGCACCAATATCTTTCTCTATTTTAAAGTGAACGCACGCGGGATTTAGATGTGGTAACTGAGTTTGGCTTGCAGTCTTTACCCACTCTTTCCAAAGAAGAAGGGAGATTTATTGCAGGTGACTTTCACTGAACAAGAGATATTAAACGTTATAAAACAGCTCAACTCAACTATGAGCGGAGAGGATAGTATAAGCAGTCAATGGATAAAAAGTAGCATCAATATTAACGCCGGTTTTAAATTCCTTTTGGAACACGCCGCAAGGTGACACGAGTTTCTTCACATCAATAGTTATATTGATTTTAAAAAAAACAAATAGCATCTGTAGATAATTGTTTGTTAATTCACATGCAATAGTGTGATACGAAAACTTTTCTTAGATGTGTTGCAAATCGCTTACAAAAAGCGATATCAAAGTTACTGCACTCATGCCAAAGCGCACATAAAAGTCCCTATGTACGTCCACTTAATGAATATATGGGACGTATTATTATATGAGAAGGAAGGGCAAGTTTTCCTTCTTATGATGTTAAAAATCGATTTTAGATGAGCGTATGACAGTGTTCGTCACTCTCTTCTGTTTAAAGTCCTTCAAGAAATGAACTTTGCACAGCGATTTATAGAAATGATGGCTTCTGTATATAATACACGGGATGTCAAGCTATACATTAATGGACTAATAGTCCCTTAAATCAAAATCAACACAGAAGTTTTGCAGGGGTGCAGTTGTGCGCCGCTATTTTTTAGTTTGGCCATTGTTCCTTTCGTTACTGCACCATATAATAGTCTAAGTGGCATAAAATTAATTTGAAATTATTTAAAATGCATGGTATACGCCAATGATGTCACAATTCTTGTATAATCGAATAAAGAAATACAGATAATTTTTCAGAAGGTAGAAATATAAAATTTCCGTCCGGTATTTCCCTCAGACCTAAGAAAACACAGGCAATGAACTTGAAAACGATAATCTGATGCAACAGATAAATACTTGCCAACATTTTACTATATTATGTGTGGATTGGTACTGTGAGTTTTAAGCATCATTGACGCTGCCGAAAACAGAATATTAAAATCACTTATCATAGATACGAAAACTTATAATAAGTGTATGACGTCCTTACTAGATAGAGCCAAGTTCATAAATATATTTGTATTCAGTAAAATGATATCAACTACAACTTTTTCCAGTCTCTAAAAAGTTCTAGGCACAGATACACAAACATATAGGTTATTTTTTTATGGTTGAATCAACTTCTGCGAACTCATAGTAATGTTCTTTATCAAAAAAATAGAAGATGGTGTAATACATTTTTAAAATGTACAATATCAAGCGGGAACATTATTATCACATTGAATACTACAGGTATTTTTAATATTTACTGAGACTGTCATATGATGCTTTATTACTAGCTATCATAAATGCAGAAGAAATCACACTTATAGACATACAATCAATAAGGGGTCCAATGCAGCATTTCGCTTCCGAGATATTAGATTTCGCTTATGCCGTTATTGGTGTGATTCCTATGGAGTTTTTCATCGTAATAGATTTTTATCGGTATTATTTTCACTTCGAACAAACAAATCAAAATATACAGGATACATAGGGATTCACAGTTACAGGGACTCACCGCAAAGGATGAATCATGAACCTTAATATGTCAGAATTTAGCAGTTCTGAAATTCACAGTATTACATCACCATATGTTATTACAAATGTATAATTTAGAATATTTTGGAACAGTGTGCGAATTAACTGGGGGATACCCGTTATAAGTTTCCCACCCTGTCAAATTTATTTTTCGTCTCTGTCAGAGATAAATGTTTCCTCACTAGGAGACGTTTCGATCAAGATTAGATAAAAGATCCGATTTTTTTTGGTAGAAGTTGAAACTATTTTCATGCAAGTAATAAGGGTATATGAACTTTTACTAGTGGCTAAGAAGCCCTTTTGGAAGCTATTTCTTTTCGTGATGTTTATGAAGTAACTTAATGTGAAAGATTTAGCATGATTGGTTTGATTTAGTGACCTCCTATTGAAATATGAGACTCTCTCACCGCTAGTCTAGTGGCTACCGTCTCTCACTGCTGATCGTGGGGTAACAGGTTCGATTCCCGGCTCTGCCAAGAGATTTTTTCCCAAAGCGAGAAGGGTATGGAACGGTGCCCACCCAGGATCGTGATTCAAATGGGGAGCGGCTCTGAATAAAAAGACAGTAGAAATCACAATTGAGAGCTTCGGCTCTCCTCTCGCAACAAGTCTGGTCAGCGTGCGAGCAGTACACCAACACCTCCTTTCGGGAGATGGCTCATTCAGTACTGAAATGAATATAGCTGTGAATTATATATGGCTGTGACCCTCCCCCTCTCTCTCCAAACTACCCTGTTGAACTGTACATTTCCTTATTATCCAAACAAATTGCTAACCCTGCCTTCACTGACACGTTCCCATCACATTACAACCTCACAACTGTAGAACGGAGAGCTATCTCCGATCTTTGTTCTGATCCGATCATCATTATCCGCCCGGATGACAAGGAATTCACTACGGTAGTCATGGATTACTCTGACTACCAATCCGAAGCCCTCAAACAACTTTCCGATCCTACCTTTTACCGTTCCTTCGAGGAAGATCTCATCAAATTCTTCCTTAATATGATCCGCACCTACCTCCAAGGGCATGGACCCATGAGGGACTGTCGCGTTCCATTGTCTCAACACTCTGTCCTGACAATCCCAGAACCCCTAAATTTTACCTACTTCCAAAAATCTATAAACCTGTTAATCCCGGCCGACCCATCCTTTCCGATATTGGCTTTCCCACTGAAAGAATCTTCGCCTTCCTTGATCACTATCTCCAACCGTTTATCCAGGCCCTCCCATCATACGTCAAGGATATCAACCACTTCCTTTCTGATCCTCTCCCACCTGACACTATCTTAGTTACAGTAGACGTGACGTCACTGTATACCAACATTCCACACACCCATGGCCTCTCAGCACTTGAACACGTCAGCGACACACGCCCCAGTCCTCGTAAGCCAAGTACTCCATTCCTGTTTCAGCTAGCCGTTTGTCTTCATCATGAACAACTTCACCTTTGAGAACCACAACTTCCTGCAAATCAAAGGCACAGCCATGGGCACTCGCATGGCCCCTTCCTACGTCAATCTTTTCATGGGACGCCTGGAGACCGAATACCTCAACTCCATATCTCTCAAATCTTTCACTTACCTTCTCTATATCGACGATAGTTTCTTGATCTGGACCCACGGACAAGAATCTCTGGAAACATTTCTGTAAAACATCAACTGCATCTTCCAAGTCAAGTTCACCTGGTTCTTCTCGTGGAAACACATAAGTTTCCATGATGTGGATGTTTAGCTCAAGAACAATCGACTTGAGACAAACGTTCACATCAAACCTACCAACAGTATGCAGTATCTCAATTTCAACAGCTCCCATCCATACCGTACCAAACGCTCTCTTCCATACGCTCTTGCTGTCCGGGGCTCCCGCATCTGTTCCTCTGATGCTCTGGTCCAAACCTATTTCAGTACCCTCTCCTCAGCTCTCACTAACCATGGATCTTCCAAATACCTCATCCGTAAACAACCCGTAATCACCCCAACCCCAACCGATCTCCCCGCGATGCTTCCTCCGCTACTAATCTTATCACCTAGTACCACCCAAGCCTTCAGGTCCTCCAAAAGCTCCTCAAACTGGCACACCCCATACTCACTGCGTCACCTGAAACTGAAAGAATCTTTCTGTCGTGTCCCAAAATTGTCCACCGCAGACCTCCGAATCTCAACACGATTCTCACCAGAACTGGACCAATCCTGCCCCCTTCCCCCAAACCTGGCAAGTGCAATAGACCCCGCTGCAAAAAACATGTCCTATTTTTGATTCGTCTTTCCTTCGTACATCCTGTCACTCACAAGACGTACTCTTTCCGACACTCCGGCAGTTTCATATCTTTCAACCTCTTTCATCTCCTACTCTGTAGCCTATGTTCCGCCTTCTACGTTGGCGAATCCCAAACTCCTCTTACATTCTGCATCAACAACCATCGCTACTCCTCCAAATATCAACTTCCGCAACCCCACCCCCACCCCCACCCCAATACCTGAACACACTTCTTAGCACGTTTCCACCTTTGACGAAACCTTTCGAGTCAGAATCCTGAAATTCCTGAACTCTACCTCATCTGCCACGTTAGAAAGAGATGGGAGCAGACGTACATCTATCCTTCCCCCAACCATGAACCCGGCCTCAACTGCCTGTAACTCCCTGCAGGGCAATGTCTTTTCCCGTTGCACTTTCTATTTTTATAATTTGTTTCTTTGTTCTCCCTTTCATATTTACTATTATTATTATTATTATTCCCCTCCTCTCTGATTCTTTACCCTCTTATTCCTTCAGGAAGCCCCTTCCCTTCTCCTACTAACATTCGCACTTCTCCGCATGATGCTTTCTCCGACCCATCTAGTCATTTTCCCTCCTCCATAGCCTGGCCACATTGTAACTCAGGATCCCTTGACAATATGGCGTTTACTTAACACCAGTCCCGCACCTGTCCGCTCTGTCTATTTTCTCTCGTACCAGTTCAAAACGCTTTTGCGATACGTACAGCTTTTCTATTGTGTTTGTGCAGTTATTGTACCATGTAAGAATCTATCATGTATTCTTTTTTCTACCTGTTTTACCATTATATATGTATAATTCACAGCCATATTCAATCCACTACTGCATGAGGTCTCTCCCGGAGGGAGGAGGTGGTCTACTGCTCCCACGCTGACCAGACGTTTTGGGAGAGGAGATCTATCCGAAGTTCTCACCTGTGATCGCCACTGTCTTTTATTCACAGTAGCTCTCCAATTGTCCTCACGATGCTGGGTCTTCCTGTTGAAATCCGTGCGTAACGTTTTGTCCCGCCTGCCTAAAATGTTTAATTCACACAGTATTTTGGAAGCAATCTATATAAGAAAGGCATTCGAGACTCTGAAGCTTGAAGTAAATGTAAAAAAGAAACATTCACACACTAAATGATTGACTGCAGTCACAAAGAAGCACTCTGGAATAAATTGAAGACAATAATGGGGCGTATTTTGCGTATCCATAGGAAAGACATAACATGTGAAATGGTTTTCAGTAAACTGGCACGGGATCTTTTTGCCGGTGAAACGTAAATTTGTCATGTGGCTGATTGCACAAACTCTGTATAACTATTAAATTTGAAAAAGAACTTAAGATGAAAAATGGTATATAGAATATTTGTTATATAAATACAAACAAATGTGTTATGAAAACCAAACAACAGGTTTTGCATCATATTATAAATTGTTATAGTCTATTAAACATAAGTGTTATTTATTCGTCTTTAGTTAAGACAGTGTAAGTAATAGTATTTGTTATACAGATTTATGCTTATGCTAAATGTTATATTTGATCTTTGATAAATAAAAATAGAGCGTTGTTGGAAACGCATCGGGTGTCCCGAGCTCAATTTTCGGCGGGGTGATGTTATTTTTTTTAGAAAAAATAACATTTTCTCTTTTCTATAGATATACGCATTTTCAAATTATATAATGTTCACTAACCATTGGTTAGGTTAAGTCACGTTCGATGATCTTTCCTCTTTTTATTGACCACGCGATTTACTCTAATTCACGTAACGGTTGGTTTTGGTGCCGAATACTGAGGCAATACTTTGAAATTTTCTTTGTCTGTTCATTATCAGCAGAAACAAACAGAACAGTACTTTCCTAATGTTTCGTTTCATTATACCATAAAATAATATTATGTGTGCGACGATAACGTCACGGCTTCTAATTGGTCATGGGTAGGTAAGCAGGTTTGAAGCCCACAGTTCAGTAGTACAGCGTTGGCATAACATTCGGGAGTTCGTAGGTTCAATCGTAGCTACCAACGTCCTGACTTAGTCTTTCAGGAGGTTTCCTGTCACACCAGGACAATGCCGGATGAGACCTTCAACATATACCCTAGCTGACACCTTCCGCATCGTTTTCCCTTCCCTATCTCGGGTCGAGTGTTAAATGCCTGAAGGCCATAAATAAAATATTAGAATTCAAAGCCAGCGGACGAAGTTTCCCAGGGTCTCCCTCAGATTCACCTGAGGCATGTCGCAATGTTACGCAGTGTTCGGTTTGTAGCAGAGAACGGTTGGCATAGCCCCCTCTCTGCAAAAATCTCCGCTGTCTCTGTTTACAGATTTTTCTGATTTACAGAGCCGTTTACACATATACCTCTAGCCTGGGATATGAAAAATTCTAAAATACTGTATATAGTCTGGTCAGAAATCCGAAAGCCGTGAATAGCTAGTGGAGGACCTTTTTTCTTTATGATACTTAATCTCTATATATTTTTAAGGAAATTTAGAGAAGAAGTCACTTTTTACTTGGTCTTTTATCCGCCGTCTTGGAAAATGGCGGCCGATTTTCACTTTTTGGTCATATCTCGATAACTCTTGGAAACATCAAAAAAATTCAAACAGAAATTAAAGATCATAAAAAAGTACATCTTTTCGGTTCTTCTAGCTTTTGTCCTATCTCTACTGTTATCGAGAAAAAACTAAATTAAAAATC
>JAGDQP010005272.1:31470-77089 GCA_022664845.1 Lepisma saccharinum
ACTGTGTAGTGTGGCCAAGACCAGCTACTTATTGTGATGTAGTAGACCCTTACAAGTCATGTGCATGGCCATTTTGGTAATCACATTGTTATCATCTTTGACGGCTATCCAGACTACCCAACAACTAAAGGAGAAGCCCACATGCTATGTTACAGAGAACATGCTCGTGAAGTTCAGTGTAATGAACATATTTATGTTACTCACACGCAGTCTGATTTCTTATCTAATTCTAAAAAGAAGGCTTTTATCACTTCGTTTTCCAGGAATCTCATTTTTGTTACTCAGGATACAGACATCTAACCACTAATGAAAACATTTGGTTATTTATGTAGCATTTAACTCAATCAGGTTGTAAAAGTCTAAGTCCTTCTATTGTGTTATGAATTTGATTTTGAATTTTATTTATGACCTTTAGGCAACTAAGACGCAGACCGAGGTAGGGGAGGAGAAAGGATTCGGCGAGTTATCGGCCAGGGTCTATTTCGGAGGTGCCATCCCAGCATTTCCCTGGTGTGACTGAGGAAAAACCGTGGAAAACCTCAGTCAGGATGGCCGGCCGCTGGGATCGAACGCACGCCCTCCCGAATGCTACGTTAACGCTCTACCATTGAGTTACGGCGGCTCTGTATATTGTGTCATGAATTGTCGGAGTCTAAATTTATTGAAAGATGAATGGCTTAGTAATTCAGTATGTGTTTTCAACAACAGAAATGCTACCAAAGACCAAGTTGCAGTTGAAGGAGAGAATTTTATCATTGTTTTGTATGGTAAATAAAAAATGAAACATTAGATAAGTACAGATTTTACATATACCACCACCATACTGCTAAAAACAAGCTGCAAAGTAATTTTCATTTAGGCACGCCAGCATCAGCCACTCCAGCATCAGCCACTCCTGGCCAACACAGCTTTCGTGTATTGCATCAAGTTCAGAAGCGGCTTGGGAACAATTTGGATTCTTGTCAGTGGGGATGGAGTTTGATTGGCAATTCACTACAACGTATACCAACAACCCTTCCGCCAGCACCAGAGAAGATATGGCACTTAATATCTTGCAATTGTAAGAACTGCTATGACGCTTATGAGTGAAAAAAACGGGCAGGCCTGCTTTGCTCAGCCGCGTGTGGTAAATATGAGGGATTGTTATGTGAAAACTCGCCAGAAATGGACATAGATGAACCAGAGATGGAAATAGTCAAACTAGATGAATAATCAAAGTGTAGTCCTTATTAATAAATTATTGTAACATAATTTGAACTATTCTTTTATTTTTCTAATAAAACATATAAGCTCATTATAGTTTTTAAATAAACAGACATAGACAAGAGGGCTTTATCAAGATTGATTAACTTCCCCATCTACGTACTGAAAGTAATTTCTATGATAAAGTCTTTAAAAATAAAATAATAAAAAAAATATAATTTTTAGTTTACGTTTTTCTCGAAAACCGTAAGAATTAGGACAAAAACTATAAGTATCAAAAAGATGTATTTTTTAAATTATCATTAACTTCTGTTTGAAACGTTTTTTCATATTTCCAATGGTTATCAAGATATGATCAAAAAATGAAAATCGACCGCCATTTTACAAGATGGCGACCAAAAACCACTAATAAAACATGACTCCCAGGCTAAATTTTAATATTGGGAACCCATATTTTCCATTTCAGTTTTAAAAAAGTTCTTCTAGTATTATGCACGCGATTTAAGTTTCTGACTGGAATAATATTGATGACTTCAAGATCTCTTGTTTTGAAAGTCGGGGTACGACCAAGCATTCGCCTAACGAGACTGAGGAAAACCGTTACCTGAATGAGGTGAGTGTTGGGAGGGTACTCTGGGAGCTTATTATCCAATAGATGGTAGGCATAGAATCGGGATCAGAGGGGCACTAGGGTGAACAAATAAGATATACCATTCCAAAACAAAGTGGGAGATTTATTGACCCCAAATATACAAAAGGGCCTTAATAAAGATCCGACAGACAACCAGATTTCACCATCTCAATAATAACACCTTTCATAGCAGACAAAGATCTCACTTACCCGTGGTGGGACTACAAATGACGATGAGTTGCTGATACTGAACCTAGAACCTTCCAAACTGAAGTCAAGACGGTGAGTTGCAGATTCAATCAAGCCCAGTAAGCCTAGCTGGCTAAAGTGACGCCAAAACATTCTCTGAATGAATAGCTCTAACAGCTGATGTGACCAGGGGCTTGGCTCGGCCCTATGGCACTGGGTAAGACCAAGTAAGCAGTAGCGAGAGCTCGGTGGTCTGTTGACAGTAGCCTATTGGTAGTAACGATCGATGAGGTGTCATTGTGCTGTCGCTTTTTATACAATACGTCGGCTTGTCAGGAATGTCTTCATGTTGTGACCGCATTCTTTGTTGTCTTGACTCTTGGCAGTGGCGGCTCCGTACACGTTACGTCGGAGTGAGATCATCTCTTTGTCTTCATCCCCGCCACTGAAGTTTTCATTCATCCATGAATAAACAAAACTCAGTTTTGAAATGCTGATTTTGAATCAATTCTTATTAAGGCTAGCGTAAAACACATTATTTTAATAACATTACATTTCTAAGTGAGACCCATCCCTTAATTTTTATTTGAATAATCATATTGAAATTTAAATTCCATCTCCGAAAAAATAAAAATTTCACTAATAAAAATTACAGTACAAACAATGTGAGTCGCAACACTGGAAAGGTTGCAGAACTCACCTACAACCATTTGTGTCGTATATGCATGGTTGTAAAGTTTGTTCGGTCTTTTCTTCTCTGTCCCTGGTGACGAGCAGGTGAACGTCCATACACAACTTCACACTTGTAGTGTAAAAAAAATATAAAAGAAAAACAAAAGAGCATAAAAATGATGATTATGATATGGTAACAGAGATGACATGAACTTGTCTTATGGATCATCGCCGGAAACATGACCTGTCAGCACTCTTTCAATGATACTAAAAAAGAAAACAGACAGAAAGATAAAAAACATGATTAAAAATTTGCTGATGGCGTGTTTATCTCCGCTGTCACAGATTATCGTACGTGTTATGTCCAGTCGGAGTCTGGTAAATGATGATAAAATGAATGTTATTCACAGAACAAAGACAGAGCCACTCGTATATGGCTACTAAAATAGGTTTCGCACAGCTTTATGGAACCATTATACGCTTGTGTAATAGGCTTCATGTTGGGACCAATTTTAAAACTTGGAGGAACATCACTAAATTATTGGTGCCCAAATGTCTCTTGGTCGTGATGATTGCGGGAATGTAGTGCCGACTTGCTGGTAGTGGGGAGCAGGGTGCGGTGGGGTAGGGTAGAGAATGTTGGAAGGAGGTTCGTGAAATCTTTGCGAGACGTCTGTCGGCGCTGAGATAATGACATATGACTGCCCATCTGCTTTTCAATACATGAGTTCTTCGTCGAAACATGTCAGATCCAGGTAACTACCAGGAATTGATATTACGGGGTCTTATTGAAAGAGTGGGTAATTGTTCTGAATCCGTCTGTTACTGCCGTATTCACGGTTGGTACAACATCATTTGTCTGTTCTGCCACGGATGATACTGATCTGTTCTTCGGCAAAGGGTGGAGCGATACGACCTTCGTTACTATCTTACATTTCTTGTATCGATGCTTTATGCACCATACCAAAATGCAGAAGGCGGGCAGGCCTATAACTAGACCTATTATTATGATGAGGATGGTGGTTTCGTCAGAGAGCATCGGGATCGCCATTTTCCTTGAAAAGGAAAGGGGAAACTTTTGGGTTTGTCTTCACTTCTCATTGAATGAGTGAAGTCTATGTGCTAGCGTCAAATTCAGACGTTTATTAATTCGTGATGTAGAGTATTGATTTCCTGCTCTACGCACATTTGATCAAAAATGTTTCGGAACACTACGAAAAAACGGAGGGGTCACCCATTTGAAAAATGTGTCATCGCCCTAACTACTGAAAGTCTGCACGTCCTACTGACATGTGTTTGCTCACAGGTCTTAACATTTATACTGGATAAATAGTAAGTGTCCCCTTACGAAAAACATACAAACACACGATATATCGATTTACTCTTCCCAAATTTCTGAAGTTTCCAATTCTGCTGTTCGGGTTTGACCCAAACCAAAAGAGAAATCGTGGAAACGTGACAACCTATCAATCGATTAACAGGTAATTATTGTTAGTTTGTCCTTACTCACATAAAAACATAAACAAAAAGCAAAACCTAAAGACCAAAAAAGTTGAACTACTGATGCAAAAAGTGTCGACGCTTGTACGACTTTGCAGCGTATCGACCAGTTTTCATTACCACTGATGGCTTCTGACGTAGCGGTAGGGAGAGAGAAAAAATCCCTTACTTTGATACTTGTATTTCTACCCGTAAACGAATATTCTCTCGTCATCATATAGTGTAATCAAAATACAGAAAGTGCACTTTGCGATTACCTGTTAATGTTGTGGCTCTCGTTTTGTTGTTGCTGAATGAGTAGTATTTCATATATTGCCGCAAACATTTATTCTCGTGTGGATTCCTACATCTGTTTACACGACAAAAAATAAAAGTAAGTGTGGAGGGGGAAATGTGTGTGCAAAGTACAACACCAGAAAAATATTATCTAGCGTTTTACTGCTGCTATCCTGCACGTTTTCAACCGTTGAGAAATAAACCTCAACGAAATTAAAACTAACACTAAAGATCTTCTCATGCTTAACTCTAACTGATCGTTACGGACTGGCATGCGAATGACGGCTGTGTACCTAGTGTACAAAACAATGTCCCTGCTACACCTTTAATAATTTTTAATAATTAGAGAGTTATGATGTTCCTCTGTGGACATCTGTGGGAACTTGCAATGGAGTCCTTTTGGATTTCTCCGTACATGTGCACAGACAAAAAATGATCATTAATAGTTTGATATCGATGTCGTCCTTTGGCTAGTTCGGTGATGTGTGCACAGTGTGAATCTCTTCTGCGGGGTCCGGAGGCATATTAGCCCTCGGCGTGTTTTGGTAATCTTCTTCGGATGGAAAGAAAGAACTGATGCGGCCGACGGTCAATAAATCTGTTTCTCTTCTTTCGTGGGCTATCATATTTCACGACGCAAGTGGTCTGGTCAATTTGGCGCAACGATGTCACTTTTATATCATACCTGTATAGATTACCCACACATTTCGTTGTGTTCGCTTTCGGAGTGGTGTTGCAGATTAAAATCCTGTCTCCGGGCTGGTATGTTGGTTGACTCGTATGCTGGTCGTTGTACCTCTTTTGGATCTGAAATCTCTTTTCAAGTTATTTATGGGCTACTTTCCCTATGTACTCTAGCTGGGCTAATCTTTCCGAGTACGAAATGATTTCCGGGACAGTACCGAGGTCTATTTCAAGTGGAAGAGTTGGATGGAAACCCATCAGCATGAAAAGGGGTGACTCCCGTAAACCTTGGTTAAAACTGATGTAACTGAAGGACGTATAAGATGGAAAAGCGAGGAACTGAATTTCTTCTATGATCCAGCTATGAAAGTGTCCTTCCGTGTGACAAAACGATAGGTGGACTCCAGTCCTCTCGGCCAATTCTTTTATGATACCAGAGGAATGAACCGAGGAACAATCCCACGATATAATATGAGGGATTCCAAAATTCAAAAATAGATGGTGGACTAGGTCTTCTGTAGTTACTTTTCGTAGTGGTACGATAATGGCGTAGCGTGTGGAAGCATCCAGGATTGCGAGCACACATCGGAATGTGTTACTGAGCACTCGGGGCCCTTTTGGATTCGATATAGACACGGAGAAAAGGAGTGGGGAGCAACGTGGTGGTTTGAAGAGTATGAGGGCTCTTCCCTTCCGGTGGTTTGACTACCTGACATGCGAAACATGGCTAGATCCAGTAAAAACTGTCTATTTCATAGCCGGAAAAAAGAAAGGATTTACTGGTAGAGAAAAGATTTTTGAAGCTGATAGGTGAGAAGATAAGGGACCCTCAACATTACATTCCAAAATTACCTTGTGCTGTAGATCTTTAGTAATACACTAAAGGTAGCGTGTTCTGTTAGCGAAAAGATGAATTTTGTAGAGAGTGCTGTCACTGCTGTTACGTATTGTTTTAATACACGGTCGAATTTCTTAGGGTATTTTGCCAGATTTTTTAGGTTCTCCAAGATTTCTATGATTTTACCTAAATAATTATCCTCTCACTGCTTCTGTTGGAGTTCTGTTGTTTCTAAAGGAAAGTGAAGAACAGAGCAGTATGAAAAATCTATTTCCTCCTCTTGTGGAAGAGTTCAACGGGGCATCTTCAAAGCCTGTCCGCGAGTGAGTTCTTAGGTCCTGAGATATGAGTTATTTCGAAATCGAAGTCGCAAAAAGATGTACAATCTAACGAGCTTCCATGAGATATTTTCTTAGGTGGGGAGGTAGGTGAGAGCGGCATTATCAGAAAAAAACTTGAAACTTGTACCGTAGAGGAAATATTTTTAAAATTCAAGAAGTCATATGCGCCTGCGGCTTGCCGATCTTCAACAGTGTATTTTTCTGTGGGAATAAGGCGTCGGAAGCCAAACGCTACAGGATAGACGATGTCATCCTTTCCGTTTTGGAAAAGAGCGCCTCCTAGGCCTTCAGAAGAACTATCGATAACAACATATGACGTTATCTGAGGAGAAAAGGAAATGATAATTGGTACGGATGTAATCAATTGTTTCAATAAATTGAAACTGGCCCCACACTGTTTTGATCAATTAAATTACATCCTTTTTCAACAAATGGAACAAGGGTGCACAGTTTATCGCGAAATTAGGGAAGTGTCGGCGCACGGAATTGAGACCCCACAGAAAGAATGATCTTTTTTGTCTTAAGGGTTCGAGATTCTAAAATTCGTATAAAACTCCAGGTGCTATTTCGATGGATTCTCCTGACATAATGTTCCCTAAAATTTGTAGCTTGGAATACACGAGCAGATATTTGTTAGGATTGAGACGTAGTTTGCATTCCACAGTCGTAGAAAAATAATTTCTAAGTGTTGAAGGGTTTGGGGTCATGTTTATACATTGCATATAATGTCGTCCATGTAGTGGTTTAGCACTGAAGGTTGTATTCTTTCTGTTACCATTTTCACGAGTACACTGAGCTGAGAACTTCTGGTCCTCAACCCCATGCGACAAGCTGTGTGAAGAAATTTTCCGCAGGAGCCGATAGTGAAGTCAGTTTTGTGTTAGACTCCTCCGTAAGTGGGTTGAAAAGTAGGCCTGCGAAAATGGTCAAAATTTCTACGACATTTCAGTAGTTTGTTCCTATAGGTTTAATACCTCTTTGAGATTTCTAAGGTCACATGAGATGATATGACTGTCCGTCCTTCTTTTTCACTAGCACTACTGGGTTATTGTATTCTGAACCCGAACATGGCTCGATGATCTTTTGTTCACACAATTTTTCTAATTGCTTGTTTATTTCTGATCGGAGGATTAGCGGAAGGGGGAACTGGTTAACATTAACTGGTTCACTGTTCCAGTGTCTATGTGGTGTTTCAAGAGGGACGTCAACCCAAAACATGCCGATGTTCACTAATAAAAGGTCTGCAAATTCACGAATGAGTATGTGTAATTGTAGCTTATATTCGACAGACAAATCAGTATTACACTTGATTATGCCTTGATCTGCTAATTTGGAATGAAATTGGTGACTTCTCGAATTTCCTCTTCCTCTTTTCAGATACCGTCATCCAAAAAGGAGATGGTATGTTTGCCAGATCGACCTCCGGATCATTTTCCGTGAATGTGAAAATTATGTCGTATGGGGTTTGCAGTTCCAATAGCGTATCGTGTCAAACTAATTGTCTCCTCCGTAGTGTCAAAAAGTATCATCTTCGAATGTTGGACGGAAATGATGGTGGGAACAGACTGCAGTCCAATGGAACTGAGTCTATCTTCCTGGTGTTCTAAGATTAAATGCTCGTTCCTTCCTTGGATATTTACAATTTTAACTGTTACGCTTAAGATTGCCATGGGTTTGAGTTTGACCTCTCTTGTGACCAATAATTTTGGTCTATCTGATAAACCAGTGTCTGAACCTCGCTGTTGGGAAGAACATAACGATTTCTTGGGGAACCTAAAAAGACGGAATCTGGTGCACGATCAAAGTGTGTTATATATAACTCGTTCAATTTATGATCAATCACACCGCATTTGAATTGTAAAAATCCCCTCCCAAAATGGCATAATTTGTCCAAAAAGCACGAAATGAGTGGCGAAACGTCTTACCATTAATTTACACTGGCGCTTTATTTCCTCCCATGCGCAAGTCAGGGCTGTCAGGGCGCTTTATTTGATTGGACGGACACTGGTACGTTGCGGAGTCTCGTGGGTTAAGCGTTGTCTCTCCAGGGCATCGAGACAATCTTCAAGTTTGGTCAACCGCAGGTTGGTGTGACGCGCGATGGCTCCATGTTGGTGCGAGCACGTATCGACCACCTCTTGCACTTGATTGGCCATATTGTGTGCTAAAGCGTCAACAAGTTGTGACGAATCGCTATAGACTTGTTTGATTCTGATACTGAGTTGCTTAATGAGGTCAGATGCACGGGTAGCAAAGGATTCGTGACTCGTGCGTAGTGCCCTGACCTCACGGCTATTAGAGTTCGCCTACCCTTAAAGCGCAGCAACATCCTAGCCAATTTTCGAGACTGAAGTGATCAGACTGGCTTGGCTGTCTTCTACTAAGATAAAATTAATTCTATGGGCTGTAACTGCAACTGTCTTCTACTCTTTCGATTGTTCATTTGACTTGATTTTGAGACTGAGTAAGAAGTTCTACTTTCGACCTCACGGACCTCCTCACGAAAACCATCCTTCGCATTCTTTACTTCGTTGAGTACGGACTGTTTGCTCTGTTACAGAACTTTTAACGCCTTCTACCTTAATAGTAATTTTGGCTACCTTGGTGGTTAGTTTCAAGCTGGGTAGCCACTGAATTTTGGATGCTTTGTACCTCCGTTATCACGTTTTCTATCTGAGCGGTCAGCGAACTCTCTAGTTCTTTTAGCATGGCCTGGATTTCAAATGCGTCCATGTTGCCTAGTAATTGACCACTACACAATTTCACACTTCCAAGCACGCACAGAAAACAATGCAAAATTATTGCAATAAAGGAACGAACGACGGCGGGTAAGTGCTATTAGAGAAAAAAAGTTCACGCGTGAAAAGAAAAACTCCCCGACGGTAATGTTCCTCTAATATTCCACAAGTTTACTATAGTAATATAAATGGGTGGACATGAGACACATCTACGCAACCATATATGTACATATTACACACCTCAATAAACACTGGTGGAGCATAAGAAATAATACTGAATAATACTTGATTACGCTGCGTGAATACATCAACATATTTCGAACAAGTGGGAAGCTGACATTGGTACGGGTAACTGAAGTCCGTCTTTTAATTTTGCGAGTAAATATCCACCGTGGATCAAACTTTAAGTGAAACAAGTTACTTTTTCTGGCTACGTGGACAAACTCTACAAACAAATTGCTCTCACCAGAATACAGAAGGTGATGCGAAAGGTGGGGGTCAGCGCAGTTAAACTTATAACTTTAATTTAGTGAAATTAAAAGTATATGATTTTTATTACACAATGATATAAATTATACCCTTTGGACCGCAATTTTGTCACCTGCAGGGGGTATGAGAACTGATGAACGTGAGTAAGTGATTTGTCTCCGGCGTAAATGCACTCCAGGGAAAGGGATCATGGCACAGCTCCAATATCGACCAACGCGGGAATACTCAACGGTGTTGTTGAGAGCTTGCTCATGTCTCGGACCAGGTGCGAGGGTATACACTCCACTCGACCGGTACACTTAAGCGGATATAATCCAGACAGAAACAAAGGAGGAAATGGTTCTTAAGTTTTCAGACAAGGAAACAGCCCGTCCCAAATCACAGACACTGAGTCTCCTATAATCTGCTGTGTTCGAGCATCTTTGTACTTTTAAACGTGTAATAGTCGTTCAAGGATACAAAGGCAAGCTTCACGTCACAGTGGCACACGAACCTGAGATTCTCGCCACTGCCGACCACAAACAACAGCGTCTGTCTGTGGATTGACACGAAAGTCTATCTCCCTGCCTAAAAAGGAAAACAACAAGAAACCTTTCCACACGCCTTAAAGAGTAATCTAAACCAAGGGGAGTGTAACACTCCAATGACAGAAACAGGATTTCTGGTGATTGTAACGTATAATTCAATCGTACTGAGAACACAACTACAACTGTACAAGGGAACAACTAATGGTATGATTATTGCCAAAGTTCTATGGAGATAATTAATATGGTATGGGAGGGATGCTGAAGGCTTGATTAGATATTACGTTGCAGGAGAACACGGTGGTCACTTGTTATTTCTTATTTATCTGTCATGGATGCAGTCTTTCTCGGTGATGGAACACGTGCAGTACTTTGCGATCATTGGAGACACTATCCTAGTCAGCTTTCAATGTTCTTGCCTTCTACAGTTCATGGCTGTCCCTATCCTTACTTCACACTTATTCACTACACAAATATATATATATAATATACACACACAAATATTCACAGCCGTATTCAATCCACTACTGGATGAGGCCTCTCCCGGAGGGAGGAGGTGGTCTACTACTCCCACGCTGACCAGACGTGTTGGGAGAGGAGAGCCGAAGCCCTCAACTGTGATCGCTACCTCTTTATTCAGGTAACTCCCCAATTGGCCTCACGACGCTGGCTGGACGCCGCACAGGCAACACCATCTGGAGTACTGGAGCGGTCACCAGTCCAAGCACTGACCAGACCCAGAGCTGCTTGACTTCAGTGATCTTACGGGAACCGGTAGACCAGCTCGGCTAGGGCGTTGCCCATACATATATATATATATATTTAGTTGCAACTGATTGCTGTTACAGAATTTCGTTCTGTTCTGTTCTGTTTTCTAAACTGCGAACTATATACAAGTTCGTTGATATGCTCTATTTTTGTTATAGTAAAGATTTAGTGACATACGGATTTACATAAGTTACTTTATTCTGGAGTACTGATGAATAATATTTTAGAGGAATCTTCTTATACAAGAGGTAACGTTTCGCCAAGATATTTTCAAAAAGGAAGGAAAGGTACCGAAGGCAGGAAACGATAAGGTTACGAAGTTACCAAGTTCTTGTTTGAGTTGACGTTTCGCAGAGTCCTGTTCATTGGTGAAGGAAAGGTAGAAAAGATAGAAAATGATGAAGTTGCAAAGTTACTAAGTTCTTGCTTCTTTATCCAGTGTTGTCTTTAGATGTTGAAAGTGAAGTTTTCTTCTTAATTTGTCTATTCTAATTATATCTTCCGAAAATTTTATTTATTGAATTTGTTGGTTAGCTTTGATGTTCCTCTTTCTTGTTATTTTATATTAGAAAGATAACCTTTCGCAAGAACTCTTTCACTGGTAGAAAAAAGTAGTGAGGTCAGGAAATAATAATTTAACGATGGTACTAACTTCTTGTTTCTTCATCTGGTGTTTGAGGCGACTATTCGCATTAGACCTTTATGTGTGCTAGTTGATTTATCTATTTCCATCATCTGAATTAGATTTGGATCTTACCTTCCTGTCGATATTCATAATGGTATTAGGGTATAGTGAATAGGAAGGAAGGAGAGGACCTTAAGGGAGGAGGAGTTGAGGAAACGAAGGAAGGGAGGATTAATTAAATTTGTTTTTTTAATTTTCTGAAAAAGCTGTAAATGAGATAAGCTGTGTTTGTGTTTGGCTGAAAGAGAAGAGAAGAGATTGAAATGAAATAGGTTTACTAACTTTAGTTCTGTATAAGGCATTAAGTAAAGAAGTCCTTTCACTTGAAAATTTAGAGCATTCAGTTAAAGGATGAAGGAAGGTCTGAAGTTGATGTCCACATTCGCATGCTGTTTCTGTTTTTATTTTTAATCTAGTTAGATGATCATTTAAACGTGTATGATTGGAGCGACCTCTTATTATAGTTTGAATTATCTTTCTTGGGACATTCCTATTTCGGAACCAAGGAATTGTTGTGTTTGTCAAAGAAACGTCGAAAAGTAGAGGTGTCTGCTTGTATCCCTTCTGCTAGATAGTTAGACCATTGTTCTTTGATATTTTTTTTGCAACGAGGCAGGAGATCTACAAAGATTTGATTTGGTAATATTAGGAAGTTGATGGCTGCTCCACGCATACATACCAGCGTAATCTTGGTGGACCCCTCTGTGACATGGAATCCATCAGAAATGATTTTTTTTGCATACTTACATTTAAGTGATAAAGTTCTAGAATATCATAGATAAGCGGATGGGATCTGAAAGATTTTTGATATGGTCTATTTATTGATTGCAGTACTGATTGTGAATCAGAAAGGATGAGTATTTTTTGGTGTTTAGAAGTAATGAATATCCTAAACACTTTGTAATAGAGAATTCCCTGCTGTAGAAAGAGCTAAGGAGGGGGTGTAATTTTTATTTGAGTGCGTATTTTTTCGATTCGTCCCATACAGCGATGAAAATTGAATTTTCATTTTTTCTGCCATCTACATATAAAAAATAGAAGCCTTACCACTTATTCCGATACTCTGTTATATGTTTGTATTTAGGATAGTGAATTGGAATATCAGGGGTAAGAGGGCATTGAATTTTAAATAAATGGTTTCTTTTAGACTGATGTAAAATGTTTAATTCTTCTGAAAATTGGACGAATAATGTTTCCCATATTGTATTTTCAAATCTTTTGCGTTTCTGTTTAAGTTGGAACGTTTCCTGTAAAACTTTATTAAACGAGTGTGATTTTATGTAGTGGCTTCTTAATAAGAATTTATGGCTTCCAAATTTCGGCGAGTTTGAAATTCAAGATGTGAGATTCGGCATAAATTGCCACATTGGGATGGCTATTGATTACTCCTAAAGCTACACGGAACGCTTCTAGGAATAGAATCCCGATCTTATTTAGATTAAATTCCGAGATTAAAGGAGCCATAGAAATTCCATGTTCTAAAGAGGGAAAGAAGTAATTTTTTATAAAAGTAAGCATTATGCTCTGACTACCTTCGAATTTATTGGGAGCGCTTTTAGCGTGTTAATTATTTTGTTTGCTTTGTTTGAAATTCTTTTGATGTGTGGTTACGATGTGAGTCTTGAATCTAATATTAAACCTAGATATTTATTTGATTTTACTACTGGAAAATTTGTTAGTCTAGGGGATATATTTACTTTACATGTACCGAAGGATATGATCTTTGATTTACTTTAAGATAAAATCAGATTTCTGTTTTTAAACCATTCTCTCAACTGAATAATTAAATTTTCGAGTCTCTTGAAATTTTGATTATTTTTATCATCTGAAATCATTATGACTAGTTCATTAGCAAAGAGCATAAATTCGAAAGAGACATGATTTCAAAGAAGACATATATAAATTAAATAATAAGCGACTAAGAGCTGAGCCCTGATATGTACCTGTCGAAATCATCGTTGAATGTTTTAGTTGTTCATCTAAGAAAAAATGGATTTTTCTATTATTAAGGAGATTACGAATTAACTTTAAATATAGGTAAGGTATCTTATTTTGTAACATAATATCGAGTAATATATTTGGGTTTATAGAATCAAATGCTGTGGTCAAATCAGGGAAACCCGCGTGTACTTTTTTGCCCTGACTGAAAATATTGTGTATATTTAGTGTAATTGTGGCTATGGCGTCTTGAGTATATGTATTTTTTCGAAAACCGAATTGATGGGGTAAAATGTTTGGGTTGTATTCTAAGAACCATTCAAGTCTTTTTAAAATCATTCTTTCGAATAACTTAAGTAAATTGGAGGCCAAACATATAGGGCGGAAGCTCAAACCTGAGGACGCTGGTTTTCCTGATTTAAGGATGGGTACCATAATATAAGGATGGGTACAGGTATATTCCTCCATACCTGTGAGGAATACTTTGTTAAATAATGTGCAAAACCATTGGATTACAAGAGATGCCATATTTTGTAAAGTAAGATTTCGATATGGTCTTTCCCAGGCGCTGAGTTCTTAAGATTATTAATTTCCTGTTGTATTTCAAGCACAGAAAATGGAACATGTAGGGGTTTGTCAAAAAAACGATTTGGAGTTAACTTAAACATTCTATTAGGTTCATCAATTTAATGTATGTTATTTTGTGCTTCAACTTTCTTAATGAATTCTTCTTGCCACTTGGTATCTAAAGCTTTTTATTTGTTTTCAGAGGATTTTTAACTTTTCTAAGGATGTTCCAAACATCGGAAAGACTAGTGCGAATATTTAAATTATTGCAAAAACTTTGCCAGACCTGTCTTTTGTGGAAATTAACCGTTCTCTTCATGATTGCTTCGTTTTTTTATATTTAATTAGATTTTCCGAATTTGAATTTTGTAGATATTGTTCTAAAGCTGTTTCCTCGTTTTCATAATTATTTTGGCATTCATCCGACCACCAAGTCAAACCTGGGAATCTATGTTTGGTTTTCGTTGTATATACAGGGCAACTGGAATTCATTGCTGAGTTGATAATTGTTATAAGGTTGGGGTATTCTAGTTGTACATCAACAAATTTGGGGATTTTATTTTCTATCAGCCAATCAAAGATCTTTTAATCAAAGCCTTGTTTAATTTTCCATTTGTGAATTTTATATTTGGCTGAACTAAAAGCTTCTGGTTTGGAATCTATTATCGTAACAATTCATGGATAGTGATCACTCGTAAGTAATGAATTAAATGTCTCCCAATACATTTTGCAAGATAGAGAATTGGTACATATCGCTAAATCAATTGAGGAGGGAGAGTTTCCATTCGATGGTACATGAGTTATAGACTCATCGTTTAATAACGATTAATTTATTAACGATTAATTGTCAAAACAATTTCATGTTCAAACAAAAAAAATCTTCCTTAATTAAGCTCTATTCGATTATCAAAGACACACGAAGTAGATTCATTTATACAGCTGTCCTTTAGATAAATCCCTTTTTTAAAACTGAAAGCAGAATAATCTAAATAAATTAGATTAAATACTGAAAAAAGAATTAGGCTAAATTTCAGATAACACCTCTAAATAATTTTTATGTCGTAAACTCAGATTAAAGATAAGAGCTACTCTACGAAACACTTGTTTTCGATTAAACTTTATTTTGTAGACACAATAATCTTCCTTAACTTGAATAGTTTTAAAGACGACCATTATATAATCAACTACACTAAATGCGAAACTTTACTGCAAAATTATAGGTTATCTATTAAATTCATTGCTTCCTTTATCAAACCCGTTGAAACCAATCTTTCAATATTGGGTAGTTGCTGCTGAAAACCTTTTGCCAAACACTTGTGGGCATAACCTTTCTCGTCTAACCACTGACTGATGATTAATTGCCCATGACTTGTCTCCGTTGATTCACTATTTGTCTCTGTTTTTCTTCTTCCGCAAACCTCAGAAGACCTCGAACTATGTAGTTCCTTGTCTGCTTTCCCTTTAGACGTTCTAACTGCATCAAAGTCTATGCTCACCGGTTGAGAAACACACACAATCTTGGATCACTGACTGGTCCTTGAATTGTTTTGAAAAGACTGGTAACTTGCTTCTCGAAGAAATGTAATTCACTACAGCTATAGATAGTTCCGTTATTGATCTTGCCATGGTTTCCATCGTTTGTTGAATCTTCGCCAATATCGTAGAAGTCTGTTTGATCAAAAGACTTGTATTGCTCTTGTTCAGCGATTCCTTGTCAATTGAATCATCACTTTTCTCTCGTGATTCTTCTCTCAAATCCACGTTGTCAAATCTCCAATTAGGAAAGATTTTGTTTAATCCATCTAATCCGATTGCTATACTAGGCATCTCTAAGTTTGCCACGTAAAATAATAATGATTGAGACCTGGATTTGTACTTAGAATCCAATTCTACTGTGCCAATGATTTGCACTTCTGTATCATTCATCAATTTCAATATATGTAGTATTGGCTGTAATTTTTCCATACCACCGAGCTTCAACAATATCGATAATGGTATAATATTACATTGGAGGGCAGAATTAGGCATCACTTAACATTCCAGTGAATAATTTGGTTAATGTATTGTACAGTGGACATTTTTTATTCAACAGAGCAAACCTCCCAACTCTCTCAGAATCTCTCGATTCTGAAAAATAAGGTCTTGAGCTTGTTCAGAATAAGGATTTTCTAGGAAGATATCTAGGATATTAGATAATAAGATGAGGAGTTTCCGTATTATGGAGTTATTTGAAGAATTGGATATATTTTTAGAAATTGGAGAATGGTTAGGTAAAGAAGATGAAATAGGATTGTGTCTATTATTGTATGCCCTTTCATTATTTTGACTGACAGTTGCAACTTGATCATTAGTTGTAATTTAGATTCCGCTATATGATGTATACGTTTTGCAGACATTTGTTATTCATGTTCTGCTTTTGTTGACTGTAATTTCGTAGCTGTGATTGTTTCTTTTTGCGAATTTTGATAGTTTACATTTTTTCTTTTCCATGAAGATTCGGGCACTAGTTCGGGAGATTTTTGATATGGTTTAAATTTTGGGGCATCCTTCATTAATTCTTGATTGTTGGAGCCTTTTGTACATTGATTGCTTTTTTCCAAATTTTCCTGGAGTACAGTATTATCAGGTCTATTAGACATGTCTTGCTGGACTATAGAAGAGTATATGGTTCGCGAATCTAAACTTGTCTACTAATTGTGATTCCTTTTACTCTATGAATGACTATGTTGTAAGGAATGTTCTCCCTTGCCATGAGATCTACCTTTCGTTCTTGCTTCTCCAGTTCTTTACAGGACTTTTCTCCCATAATATGGTCCGGGCTGTTACAGAGGATGCATTTGTAAGGTTGGGGGCACTCTTTTGGATGTTCTCCCACTAAACCACATTGTGGACATTTCTTTTCTGCTCGGCATTCCATTGCCCGATGAAGAAACCCGTAGCAGCGCTAGCATTGGATTTACTTTTTCCTTTTGGGTTGGACTGTAACCCTTTGGTTGTATAAGGATAAAGTTTCCGGAAGTACCTTTGACTCGAAAGTATATTCTATTAGTCTAGTGTCTATTACCTTTCCTCTAAACATTCTTTTCATACGCTTAATATCTATTATAGGAAGATTGCATTCCGTGTTCTGTAATACTTCCTCTAGGCTAGCTTCTAAGGGAGCACCATAAGCTACCCCTATTCTTTGTACAAACATTTTGGAGATTCTCCAGCGTACTTAAATTTTAGCTTGGAGATCTTTGTTAAGAATAAAGATATTCGCTTCTTTGGCTAACTTAAAATAAACTTTCACCCGATATCTCCCTAGGAGTTCAATTTGTTCTATGTTAATGCCTTCGCGTTGGAGTTTTTGGGCTGTACTAGAGGTATTAATTCCCCCAACATTAGCATTTTCCGTGCTATATATAAGAATAAAATAAGGTCCTGAATTAGATAAAAGGAATAAATAGTTCTGTGACGGATATTGAGATCTTATTACATTCGAAAGTTTCGGATTTTTTACATTTTTGGAAACGTTGTCACTTTCCGTGTCTTCTGGTGGAAGATTTTTCCTTTTCAAGCAAAGTTTGCTTTCTATATTGTTACCTGTTTTACCTTCATTAATTTTTCCTTTCAATTCTTGATTCATGTTGTATTCATGAACTAACTGTTCTATCATATTATCCTTATTCCCCTGATTTTGCGCAGATTTTAATGAATATTGAGGTTTTAATGCCGGAGTTAAGTTCTCTCCTATGCTAATCTCCATTTCTTCCAGTAAGGTCCCTTGTATCTTATCTTGATTAGGAGTAGCTGGGATCTCATTTGGTTGTAAGGTTTGTTGTTTTGGAAAGCTTGGAGTAGCATTAAAGCATCTTCAGTTCGTGCAGGACTGGGGACACCTTGTGCTGGAGACTCGTAAAAGATTTGATTATGAGATTCTATAATAACACTTCTCTCCATATGACGAGGTGGAACAGTTACATTTTCAGATATTATCCTTGTATTATTTAACTGAGATAAAATAGGATCAATCTTACCGCCATCTAATTCATCTTGAAGTGTCTAATCAGAATTCAACAAGAGAAGATCCTGAGAATTTACTAAGGTGGAAGTATTTTGAGGTAAGGTTTGCAATTGAGCTTTATTCAAAATGATTTTAGGAGTTGCATGCATAACTTCTTCTGAAATGGAAGCCAAGGAAGTAAATTGGTTTTCTGTTACCTTGTTTGCTGGAACTCCGTTACATTTATCTGGTAGTGAAGCTTGGTCTTGAAGAGGTCCTAGAATTTCAGTATTAGTGTTGTTTTCTTTGATGTTATTTATACCCTCCATTCTGATTGGTAAAGAAGTATGTGAAAACACTTTTTTTAACAGTTTTAATGAAGTATATCTTGCTGAATTGGCATACATTAGACATCAAAGTATATGTATTTCTAGATTGTTCACTGTTATTCACTGTTCTAGAAAGTTCGAATGGAAGCACTTTGCAACCGACAATATTAAAGTTTAAAAGTGAAGTTAATTTGTCTGTAAAGGTCACTACTCTTTACTATAACTAACACTGTTAATTGACGCACTTATCACAAACTAGTAGCACTGCACAAACAACGTTTTTTAATGGATATAGCCAGATTTTGGTTCCGATACACTATCACACCGCACTAAGCCTATTTCCGAACGCCATCTCCCTTACATAAGTTCGAATCTCTTTTTGATGCAATCGGAGCGTAGTTACGTGCGTCTTTTCCTTTCCTTTCCTTGATTGTAGATCATTAACCACCCTTTAATGGGCACGTTATTTATGAATTTCTTGATGTAAATAGTCATATTAAGTTATCATAAAGATATTAATTCTGTACTGCCTATCATTATACTTTTTGACAGAGTTACATTGCGGAATTTGAAACATATTAACATAGCATGTGATGTAGCTTGGTTGACCAGAAAGAAATATGTTAGTAGGGGAAAAATATAGGTTATCTAGCATAAGTTTCCGTGACTTTTTCAGGTATATGAAACAATTAAGAACATATATAGAGAGATTTTGATGAAACTTGGTTGGCCAGATGGAAATATGTTGGTGAGGGAAAAAATATAAAAGTATATGACGTGAAATTCCATGACTTCTTCAGGTTTGTTCCATGTTGTTGCTTTCAATTTTTATACAAAAATTGAGGTCACCAGTTCTTCAAAAGTTTTTCCACGTTACTCTAAAATAATCTACATACACTTAACAAATACAGTACCGTTTTAAATGTTTTTTTCCTTCATTTTTTATAAATGTATATATATATATATATTCTTTTTTTCTTTTATTTTATATAGGCTTTCTTCTTCTTTTTCCATTTCTTCTTCTTTTTTCTCAATATATATTTTTTTTTAATATAGTTAACACTGAAGAACAATAAGTAATATAATTTTTTTTCGTATAGTTGACCTCTCATTAATTGACCACACAATAAAAAATGAACATGAACAATGAAAAAAGAACATAAAGTTATAACAATTTCCCAATCTTTTGAAAAAAAATTGTTAATTAAATATGCTACTTGTGGTAGTGGTTCATATATAAAATATGCTCTAATGATATTGGCTTAGGAATTGGTAACCTGTAAAGAGCTTTTAGTAGGGATTTCCTATTAGCTCCATATTTAGGGCAGAAACTTAGCACATGTTTGACCACTTGCTCTGCCTTTAAACACTCACAGATAGGGGAAGGGCTACATCCTATCTTGAACATGTTTTCCTTAAGCCTTGTGTATTCAGTACGAGCTCTAATTATTGTTAAGATAATTTTCCTAGGAATGTTATAATTATGAAACCAAGGTTTTAATGCTCTTTCATTGTAATAGGAATTAAAGGGAGAATCTGTCGCTTGTAATTCCGTGATTGCACTGCGTTTCCAATCGTTGCTAATCTGGTTTAAAATGGGAGTTACAGAATCTTTCCAATATCTTCGAGCCTTCGTAATGACGGGTAGAGTGGTGCTTTTCCGAGAAAGTTGGTCCACTATATCTGGAGAAAATAAATGATTTACATAACAATTGACCATTGCATGAGATTCTAAGTAGCTGAAATGTATTGTTTTTCCTGCTTTCACATTTAAGAGGTATAATTCTAATATGTTATATATTATCGGATGAGTTTGAAACAATTGATGATATGTTCTCCGCAGAGAAAGTAGAGAACTTTGTGAGTCTGTTAAAATTAAAATTTTCTTTGCCTGTAAAAGCAAACAATACCAGAAGCCTTAAAAATACCAAAACTTTCAAGATAGAATATAGAAAAGTAAGGATCTAATCGGTACCTCAAAGATTATTGCTTCTGAGGATCCCAAATTGCACTGGCATCCCCCAGTTGATCCTTACTGCCGTCAGTATATACAAAATAGAATTCTAACCAAAATTCTTTATATTCTTCTATCGTGGAAAATTTAAAAAAAAAATATCAGAAATGGTTTCTATTGGACAAGGAATCTTAAAAATGAGATCTTTTTTTTGTTTATGTATGAGATCAAATTGTGGTTTGAACTGTTTTGTTAACAAAGTCCAGATATTTTTCCGTCAGTTTATTTTATTTAACTTAATCGTCTCTTCATATAGTTGATTAAATGGATGCTTACAAGAATTTTTTTTTATGAGAAACCTAGCAGCAGCTCGCAGTCTTCCAGTTTGCACATTAGATATATGCGATTCCAAGTATGTTGGTATATTGGGGTTATTCTTCATAGCGCCTAGAGCAATTCTAATTGCCTTTCAATTTATTACTTCAAGTTTTTTAACGATTTGTTGTTGATAAGTGGAATGACCGAAAGTCCATACTCTATGTTTGGAAGAAAATATTTTTATAAGAACAGTTTGATAGCCACCAAATTTGGTTGTTGCAATAGATTTAATTATATTTAGTATTTAATTAACTTTAACAAGAATGGCCTTTATAAGAGCATTCATGTTAAGCTTTCCATCAAAAGTAACTTCCAAGTATTTTACCCGATCAACAACAGGAATGGAGGTGTAACGAGGAGAGAAAGGCCTTTTATATCTGCTATAAGGGTGGAGAGAGGTGATTAATGAAGATTTTTGTTCTGATATTTTAAGATTTCTTTTTCCCAACCAAGTCTCAATGTCCTTGATTAATATTTCCAATTCCTGAAACCAGTTTTTCAAACTGTTATCAGGTACCATCACCGAAAAATCATCTGCGTATAGAATGAAACTGAATGGGGGAGGAATAATCTTTTCTATGTCTGCTAAATAGATATTAAATACTAAAGGACTTAAAACTGATCCTTGTGGGACCTCTACAGTGATAGATACTTCTTTCTTTAGTGATATGCTCCATTCATGTATAAAAATCCTTTCCGAAGATGCAGTAGATTCCATAAAAATATAATATAAAATCGAGGAATTTTTGCAGCAACTAAAATCTCCATGAATTTAAATATTTTAACAGAGTCATAAGCATGTGATACATCTAGAAATGCAGCATATACCGGTTGTCTTCTAGCAAAGATATTTACTACATTTAGTCTTAAAATTGACAGTGCATCAAGGATGCCTTTCTTTTTACGAAACGCAAATTGATAACGAGATAGCTTTCGTTCCACATCTAGGTACCACTCTAATCTGTTCAAAATACATTTTTCGAAAAGTTTTAAAATATTAGACGTGAGACCCAGAGCTCTGTAATTTTTCCGTCTTTGGCATCTATTCCGTGTTTAAGAATAGGGTAAATAATTTGTTGGGTCCAATCACTAGGTACTTGACCAGTCAGTAAAATAGAGTTAAACAACGTGCAGAGCTAATAAAGGCCAATTTCAGGTAAGTTCTGTAAAGCTTCATTATCGATCTTGTCTAGACTAGGACACGAGGTTCTTGTATTACAGAGAAAAATAACTAATTCATGGATAGATATCGGTTTATACAAACCCTTCCAACTATGCTAGTTGTTGCCCAAACAAAGTCAAGCTGAGGAAACTCCTCCATATCGTGAGTGCAAGTTTTGCAACTTTTTTCAGTAAATTGCTCCTGTCATGTATCATCTAAAGAATTATGTGTTGATTTATGCGGAGACTTAACCCTCCTTAAGATATTCCAAATGTGGCTGACAGGAGTACTGGGTTGCAGTTCCCTACAGAAATGGTACCAGGCTTTACGTTTCTCTTGTTGCAATTTTCTTTTCATTTTAGCAATCATAGACTTATAGTGAATAAAATTTTCTCCACAAGGGTTTTGTAAATAATTAAAGTAGTTTAACTTTTTCTCATTCCTGAGAACCTGACAACTTGGATTCCATCATCTAATATTTTGCATTTTAGAAGAATTAACTTTGCTATAGTTGATTATTGGACAGGCAGAGTTTAAAGCCGTTACAATCAAAGATATAAAATATGCATATTTTTCTTGAATATTTTTTTTCTTGATTGCATTGTCTTCTAACAAGAATTTTATGATATTTCGGTATTTGTCCAGTCCCCTTTGTCAGTTTTCCATTTACGCAGCGGATTCATTATTTTAAAATATGAACCTAAATGAGGCTTGGCAAATTCAATAATGCATGGGTAATGATCATTCGTGTACGTGTGTTCTGTCTGCCACGTCACTTTACACGCCAAAGTTTTTGAGCAAATAGCTAAGTCTATTGCTGAAGGGGTAGTTTATTGCTGATGATCTGTGCGTGATGATATGATCGTTTAAAAGAATAAGGTTATTATTGTTTAAAAATGAGAGTAATTTCTTTCCTAACGGGCATATGTGCTTATTTCCGACCATTTCCAGGTGTGTATTGTAGTCACCAAAGAGAAATATAGGTTCAGACACAATTGCTTTTAATTGATCTAATTCTTCCACTGTAATTTTATTTTTATAATTTCCAGTCGGAATATAAATGGAAAAAATAGCTATGGAACCATTACGTGCGTCCTTTCACTCACACATCACTTAGCATAGAGATTAAGACAATGTTGCCAAGCCGTGTAGCTGGTTGGCGGATGGGGAATAGTTCCTTTCACAAGACACTGGTTCGCAGTCCACCTCTGGACAGCGACAATCTTGGCTGTGGAAGGTGACCCTGTGTAACCCTACCACAACAGGACAGTTAAATTTATTAAAATTGCGATGTGAATTTCGAGAGTTACCGCACATTATTACGTTACAAGTGTAATATTAACAATGAGTAAGAGAAGTATTACAGATTTTTTTTTAATTCTGCAAGTTTACAAACAGTCGGTGAGAAAGATGCAAAGAACTCTACTGGTGATTCATCAGTTTTCCTGGGCAGCTGTAATAGCAATGTGAGTAAGTTTGGCAGGTAAGGAGGTGTTACTGATAATCTCTAACATATTGTGAGGAACGAATGTGACAATATTGAAGTGAACACTAGAGAGAACGAAGTGCCTTTAAGTGGTGACGAAGAAGCTGAAGAGGAAGAAGAGGACATTTCAAGGAGAAGTCGTATTAATGAAATTTTGCAGCCAAACAAGAGGTAAGGGAAAGTTTTCATGCTCTGAAACCACCGGGTCCCGCAGATCATTCTCAAGTCGTTACTGAGGGGCCAAAACAACCCAGGCTATTTTTTTTCCAAAAGCTGAATTTGGTGTCGGAAAAAATCAAAGGTGGGGATGCTTTTCTGGCTCTTGGTTTCAGACTTTCCCATGGCTTGAATATAGAGTTTTAAATGATTCAGTCTTTTGTTTCCCTTGCCTTTTTTTCTGTGAAATCAGACCAGAATAGTTTGATTACTATTATTGGGTTTAGAAATTGGAAAAGAAGCAACGGAAAGAGAATCTGGTTTCTAACAACATGAAAATAGTGAAGTACACAAATCGTGTCAAGTAAAATGGGATAGTTTCAAAAGTATAAAATTTGGGGGTAATAGTGAATTATCAGTTTCCTCACAACTTAGCGAAGCCCATAGGAAACAAGTTTATGAAACTAGATTATACATTAGGAATACAGCACAATGTCTTAGGTATACGGAAGTTCAAGATCTTTCCCAGAGCTTGGCATGATGAAACCCAAGGCAGTGTGAATCGGGGACTTTTTTTAAAGAACTATTTTATACTTGATCTTGTGACGGAAAATAACCCCTCATTTGCTGAGAAACTCAAATATATGCCACGTAACGCAACATATTTGAATTCAGAAATCCAAAATAACATTATTAATATCATGGGAGATCATGTACTGAACCATATTGGTAATGAACTCCAAAAATGTTTGTTTTTGCGTTAATTGTGGATGAAACCAAAGATGTCAAAACAGAAGAAATATCTGTTGTGGTCCGTCACTTTCTTCAAGGGGAATTTATGAAAGAATTTTAGGTTTTCACGAAGCAAAATATTTAGATGCCAAGTCATTGTTACAGTACATAAAGGAAATACTAGCTGTGTTTTCTGTCGACTTAACTAAATGCGTTGCTCAAACACGATGGGGCTAATATTGAGTGGTGAGCTCCATAGTGTTCAAAAACTGTTCTTGTTTTTCGTTAATGTGTGTAAAAGTATCCCTTCTGGAAAAATCTATTTGACTTAATATTGTTGTTGTTGTGTTTGTAAGTGGTTCTTGAACACATGCTTTCTTCCTGGAGCTTCAGAAAAAAATGTTTCCAGACATGAAACCAATGGAGTTAAAGAGGATTGTGTATATTAAATGGTCCGCAAGTTTTTCCTATATAGCGGTTAAAGTTCTCTTGAAAAAAGTAGTGGCAGAAAACGGGAGCGATCAGCAGAATCAAACGGCATTCTTTTGCAGATAGATCTTAAATGTACATTTTTGCTTTGTTTATATACCAAGCTTTTGCTCATTTTAAAGGAGTGAGTGATTACCTGCAGAAAGTAGATGCAAACATGTCGAAAGTTTTGGTTCTTGTAGATTCACTAGTTCAAACACTATCGAGATGAGGTCTGGAGAATGTGATCCTCAACGAACAACATTCGAAGAAATTTATCAAGAATGTTTGGAGATGTGCAAAGAAAATAGTATTGAAATTCCAGAATCGGAAACAGAGACCTCGCGGAAAACGACTGGACATTTGCCATCGAAATATGACAAATTCATTTCGGATGAATCTCTTTATTGGAGGCAGAAAACGATTTTTCTAACGATAATATACTAAGACACACTTTTCTGCCTACCATTGGTAGGGCAATCATTGAGATCGAAAACCGCATTGGATCATGTAGCAAAATCATTAGATCAATCACCGCTCTACATCCGAAAAGTGCAAACTTTTTAAATTACAGTATTGTTGAGCCTATTACTCAGCATTATGGAAGTGATCTGGAGACATTAAAGTGTGAACTCAAATCCTCCCAAACACTATCAAGTAGTATTAAGACGAGGAGTAAACCAAAGTTGATTCCTTGATTAATTTCGTTGATCTTCTTTGTGTCTACAAAAACGCATTCTTAGATACCTACACGCTAAGAATCATCTCTGTTACTATACTTATTCCTAGTGCTACATGCGAAACCTCCTTCTCATGTTTGAAGTGATTAAAGACATATCCGCAATTTAATGACTGATGATAGGTTGACAAACTTAGGATTACTTTACATTGAGAAGAAAACTGCTAGATCGTTAGACCTTGGAAAAGTTGTTGATAAGTTTGATCCTGCTAACAAGAATAGAAGAATCATTCTCTTTTAAGTAGAAGTGTGAACCTGTACAAATTAGTTTCTTTACTTTCATATCAAATCCACTATACTGGGCATGGTTGTATAAAGCCTTTGACTTTGTATCAGTCTGTAGTTTTACTAACTAAGTAAGTATAGTACATAACTTTTTGTAATGTAAACTGACACAAACTAGTATTGATCAATGTTTCTATGAGTTACAAGTAGATAATGGCAGACTTTTAGGAACTTTTAAACCGGTTTTATGGCCTATAGAAATAGCTGTAGCACGTTCTGGTGCTTGCAGAGAGTTGGAGGGGGGTAAGGGAGGTGTCCGAGAACTATGGAGGCCGTATATGTAATAATGGAGAAGATATGTATTAATCAATGATTTTTTTTAATTTGTCGGCCCGCCGTGAATATATTAAAATAATATAACGTTTTGGAAAAATGAATGATCAAATTGAACTTGATATTAAAATTTAATTGTTATTATAACATTTTCCCTTTTTACCCTATACTCTTCTTTGGATGTAGAAAACAAATTTATTTATTAACATAAAAATAGTTGGAAGTCATTTTCTTTCAATGGATTCGTTCATTGAGAAATTCTGCAGGAGACGTGCCCTTGTTGAGTGCGTTTCTCGTACCGATAGTCTGTTTGAAATAAGTTTCCTCTGTATACTCCGTTATTCTCTACGTCAGAGAATGAATATTTTTTCCTTAGGCACTAGAAATAGTAACATTGTAACTGTTTTAGAAGCCGAAGAAAAGAAAAATTTCTGTTGCTTTTTGTGGCAGTAATAGTTTACCGCTATTTTTGGGAAACTCATTTACTAATGGGAAAAATAATTGCTTGTAAGACTGGACTTCATTTTGACTAATGTGTAATAAAACCATATTGATAAGGGAGGAACTGTAGATTCTTTCTTTTAAAACAACATCTTGGCGACGTCTGTCTTTGAATACACTTGCTTGTGTGTATCGAATACTGTTATATCATTAAAGAGAGGTGGCATTAGAAGCACTTAACATGGCTGCGAATTATTGTAAGTATAGCGTAACTGCTTTTTAACGAGGGTGGCTAAAAGAGACAGACCTATAAATTCTTTGAAAAACGATTTTTAATGAGGTCCTAGGCAGAATCTTCCATCAATATCTTATTTATTATATGGTGATAGAAATGTCATTTGAAATCTAGCGGTGTTTTTCTTTTCTCTTTTGTATCAGAAGTAGACATGAATTTATGACCGGTAGCAGACAAACTGTACTTAGCGGAAACCTTTTAAAACCTTAACAAGAATAGAATCCTTTTTTGTTCACGCCGTCGACGAAAGGTCTGGAACTATTACAATTATATAAATAATTGAAATTGACCTTTCTGCTTTATTGCCCAACCTGTTTTCGGTTTGAGAAGTGTTTGAATTCAGTTTTGCAGTATACGTTCAACTTGCACCTTCTGTTACAAGATTTGAGAAAAAGTAAGTAGTTTTTAAAATTATATATTTAATAGATAGTCTGTTCTTGAAGAACATTTTTATATGACATCACATTTTAATTAGTTCGAATCAAAAACCTAATTGCCCCAGTCAAAAATCCTGGATCATTATCAATTTTTAATGTCTTACGAATAGTTTCCGAAATGCTTACCTACAGGACTTGAAACCAGAACATATGAGTCAATGGATTTTTGCATTTTGATGATAGAATTGAATTTGGAACTTGAATTTGAGTAATTTAGATTATATGTTGTGAGAATCTTTACTGAAATTTGATATCACCGTCGGGAGACGGCTAAATTTCAATAAAATAGTTTCTATCTCTTTATATCACATTAATTTCTAAGATTCTCCATAATGTGAAGCGATTACTTTACTACGAAAGTATAGTGAGTTGTTCCATTTTAAAATAGATAAATAGTTTGGACACCAACGGAAGTGGAATTTGGTTGCCTACAGATTGTTATTATAGACTGGGAGAGTGATGATACATGTTCTAATGTTCTATTCAAAGGCAGCTTTTGACCTGAAGCTCCAGGTGAACCAATTGTGATTTACCAGTGTCTTATATTACTTGTCTTAAGATTGACAGGGGAAGATTAACTCAGGTATTTGCATTCTTTAGAAATTAAATTATATTTTGTTATAGTCTAATGTTTACTTGTTATAAAACTTTTGAACCTGTCTGAGAATTACGAGGAATAGTTTAATAGTCAATTTGAATGGAGAAGAGGTCTGTGGAAAGCCAAGACTTTTAGCAAACAAATGGCAAATTATATTTTTTCTATATTTCTTATACACTTGTCGGAAATTAATTTCAAATGTTTGCTTCTTTGAAGAGAATGGACGACAACTTTAAATTTTAAAATATTCATCAGTTTCAGGCACAGACCAGTATCAAATTATGATAGGCACCCCCCAAAACTGAAAATACGCACAGAATTACTGTTTATTTTATAGAAGATTCTAGTAAAATATCAAAAATGATTTCATATTACTTTGAAATAAGACCTGTATCTAGATATTAACTATAATTTTCTATTTTTAGGTAATTATAATTGATCGACTCCAAGATTGCCAGCTAGCACGGCCAGTTGTGAAATTAGGTGAGTTTGTTCTTTGGATTTTAAATTTTCATTCACAACGGTCTTTATTATTTTCTTGACTAGAAATCTATGACAACATCTATCAACTTGACAACTTGATAGTGAAACGAAATTTTATTCATTTTTGGCCTTTAGGCATCTTAGACTCAGGCTGAGATTGGGGTATGTAAATGAAAATGTATTTATGGCCTTTTGGCTTAGACCGTTGTGATTACATTTTTCATCATGTTTATTAGTGCCGGAATGAAGAATACATAATGATTGTCCATAAGAAAGCTTACAAGAGAACCCCTATTTCAAGTGAGGAATATAGTTTACTGAAATATGCATTTTGAGATAAGATTCATAAAAAATACATTTCTTATTCTTTACCTAAGACGTTATTTTAAAAATTCTTATGAACTACGAATTGCACGGCCCTAAAGATTTTATTGCAATGTATTTATGCCTGGCGCTTTGCAATACACTGAGCCTTCTATAGTAGTGTGTCTTTGATATTTTTGGGATCCCACTTCAGTTTGTATCATAGGCCAAGAAAATGTGGCGTCACATTTCCCATGCGTCGTTTATGGTGTCTGCTCAAAGGGGAATAGTTATACATTTTCATACTCTTTTGTGAGCTAAGAACTTTAAAGACAATGTGGGAGACACAAAAATATTTTTTACTGAATCAGTTCATTTGATATTTGTTTAATTTAACTATAGCGTAAACAAGTGTAGAAGATGTTCTGCTTTCATATTTGAAAGTATTGTACTGACTTCCATAATTTTAAAACCAGCCTACTTTCTGTATATATATTCAAATTTATTTATGGTCTTTAGGCAAGTTTGACTCACACTTCTTTCGTTATGTGTTTAATCTAGCTTAAACGTAATCAAGTATACCCAACATATTTGAAAGTATAGCATTGGCTTCCATTATTTTTATAGCAACCAACTTTCTGTATATATATTCAAATTTATTTATGGAATTCAGGCAACTTTGAATCACACTTCATTTGTCATGTGTTTAATCTAGCTTAAGCGTAATCAAGTGTACCTAACATATTTGAAAGTATTGTATTGACTTCCATTATTTTTATAGGAACCAACTTTCTGTATAGACACACCCGATTCAAATTTATTTATGGCCTTCAGGCAACTTTGACTCATGATGATATTCAAAATATTACTTGTCAGTGTTTACAAACGTGTTTGATTCATACTTTTTTGTTGTCGGGGGTCGGGGGAGCATGTTGATTTTTTATGGATACATGGATTATTTTTAAAGCAAAAAAAATAGGAAATTTCTTTTGAAAAGCGGGATTTGAACCTGGAACGCTGTTTTAGTGGCTATGTGTCATAAGTCTAAGATAAAAATTTAGCTTTGGTTTAGATATTAATTAAAAATACGTATGCCGCAGCCTAGATTAGCCTTAGGGCGCGAAATGATTAATATCAAGCGAGAATAAAAACAATAGAAATATAGAACATACATCTTAAATAATATTTTTTTAAATAATATCTAGAGATCCACAAGTAATAGTGTCTCAACTCAAACGCGTGTCGCTAACAATTTGCCGAGCGCTTAGCCATTTACTTACGAAATGCCGACCGTTGGCAGTTTAATGAATGCAACGCAAACATTTTTGTACCAGACCAAACTCTGATGTTGGTACAAATGCATATTGCTAGAGTCAACCTTTTGATCAAATTTTATTGTTGATGTCAGGAATCAAAGTCAGGACTGTGTAGTTTGAGAGACTATGGACAACTAGAGGGGGAGAATTTATAAAATATACGTTCTGCATACTTGATGAATTGTGTGCTGATCAGTGACCAGATTTGATTTTTTAATATAGGTGAATACTTTAACATGACAAACCAATATGCTCACAATTGTTAATTATTATAATTATTATTAAGAATAATGATGACGATGATGAGTGTTCTAACCAAAGGTAGATTTTGAAGCTGAACCTCTGAGAGTTAGCTGAATTGATTGTGGTTCAGCATTGCCTTTTGTTGTTTAGAAACGAGGTTTTAAGCGTAAGATACACACTTTAGCGTGTGCACCTGTGTTCTTTGTGGCTGTTAGGAACTAAATATACTTTTTATTTGAATGGGGGGAAGTGGAGGCAAGACAATCATCTATTTTCTCAGTTACAGTCTTATGCTGAATCAGTTTTACCTTGTAAAACTGCTGAACAATTACGGGCACTATCCTAGTTAATTTGATTGTAAAAACTTAATTGTAATAGTCACAAATGAAGAACCTTACTAAACATTGTTTTTAACCATTTAAATATTTCTGATTGAATTTACTTACGGTCGAACTGAGGCTTAAATAGGGTAGAGGGGGAGAGAATATTGAAAGCGATTTTAATGGAATTTGTGATCTATGATAATACAGACTAAAACTCTTTAGAAAAATTTGATGTCGCTAGCAGGAATCGAACCCAGCTCAGCCTAGTTGGAGATGATCAAGACAAATACAATGGAAGAATTAAATTTTTTGTTTGTTGATGATTTGCATTATGTTGTTTGGTGCAACTCATTATAATTGATCTTAGGGCCCTTCCGATTACAAATTGAATAGTTTATTGTGACTAAATAGAATAGTAATGTTTTATAAATGATTAAAATCATGATGATAAGTGTTTTTTTTCGAAATTCAGGTCTTGACCTGTAGGTTTCAGAACAAGATGAACTTTTGATGATTTGCCAGTATGTTTTATTAGTTGAAGATAATGTTGTAAGGATATAACATATAGTTTAACATGCGTACCTGTATTGTTTACCCAGCTGAAATTAAATATGTTTTTATGTGAATGGGGATGGGGAGGTACACACATTTTAGAGTTATGGTCGCATTTATCTTCCAAGATCCGGAGAATTATAAAGCAGACTTTAATATTCAATTTGATTCTAATAGATAAGTGAAACCGATCTGAAAATGAAAATGTTAGTGGAATTTCAAAATGGTATTGCCATTTTGATTGTCACTATTTGATTAATATTTGTTCCTCTAGTTGCATCATAATCTTGACTGAACGCACACGGCTTGAGACCACATCGTGAATCAAACCCAGGATACGTAAGGGATAATAGGAATTACGATTTCATATAAAATATAATTGTGCACTTTTGATTTACTTATGAAGCTAAGACATTTTAATTGTTTATGACCTTTAGGCGTCTTTTCAGTATGGTCGACATAATATAAGATAATATTTACGAGTGGAAAATACATTTCAAACATATGTTTCTTAAATTCTAAAATAATATTTAGCTCCTCTTAAATATATTAAACAGTTGTCCCTGTCCATATTATTGTAAAATATTTTAATCGTCCAGGCATACACAATGTCTTAGCAGTTATTTTGTATTGTGCAAATGAGAAAATAGAGTTGAATTTAGAATGAGTTGAAGTTGGATAATACTGTGGAATGCGAAAACACATGTTTTATTCTGGTCCTTGCACATAGGGCCAGAACAGACAGTCAGTCTATACAATGAAGAATTGTTGTAATAATATGCTCACCCAATGTTGTAAGAATAATGAAATTACGACATCTAAGGCCATGTAGCTCGGATATGAGAAAAATGAAGACTATATTCCATTATGGTTGGAAAGGCAAATGCAAAGAGACCGCTGGGAAGACTGAGACAATCTTAGGAGGACAATATTAGAAAAGGTTCTTGAGAAATAGGTGTTTGTGATGAAATCTAGCTTCATCTTACTCAGAATAGAACCCGATGAGATTTGTTTGTTACTGCCACAATGATGTTGTGAGATATATAAACCAAGAAGTAGCTAAGTAAATAAGTTATTTTAATGCGTTTAACTATATGGTCTTCATCAGAGAATGCTCAAAGCTGTCTTTCCTTTTCTGCTAGATGAGGAATATTACATGCTACATTTACGTATCGACTATGTATTCCCAAAGATGATCAAGTCTTTCTGTTTGATTAAAATCTGAAACAACACCAAATACGTATATTTTCATTTTTCCACTTTTATTTTGGTTTGAAGTATAATTTTGCCCAACATATTTCTGTGTTTGATTGAATTTGTGCTCTTATATATCATAACAGGTTGAACCCTATTTTACAATAAAGGAACGAAAATCGATACGAAAGTTTGATTTCTTAGTTAATGCTTGGTCTCTTTAGTGTAATACCAGTATTTTCGAAATCAACAAACCCATCTACCTTTTAATGTACTTCCATTGAAACTTAATTTTTTTTCAGCTTCAACTGTTTCATAATCAGAACACTGAAACGATTATTATCGTCAGCATCTTTGTATGATTTAAAATTGTCTCAGCAAGCTATTTTCTTCATACCTTTAAAGTATTTAAGTCAGTATAACATATTCTCAAATGAGTCAGTATAACATATTTGGAACTGACAAAAGTTTATGCTTCAACCAATGTTTATACCTTTTGGTGATTTAATTTTAAACGAGAATTTCTCTAATAAAAAAATCTTATCAACACCTATACGAAAACAACACCCACTAATCAAAATTGCCAACAACGCTCTAATTGATTTACCCGCCCCAGTCAATATCTCCTATTGATGAAATTTTGGATCACTCTTAGGTCTTTGCTTAATTATTCAAATTATTACAGGCCTATTCCTCGCTATACACTATACTTCCAGAATCGAACTTGCATTTGATAGAGTTACTCACATTTGCCGAGATGTTAACTTTGACTGACTTCTACGAACCCTACACGCAAACGGAGCATCCATATTCTTCATCTGCCTTTACCTACATGTAGGCCTCGGCATATATTATGGCTCTTTTCTATATCTTCATACATGAAGAATCGGAGTAATTATTTTATTAACAGTAATAGCAACTGCATTTGTAGGATATGTACTTCCTTGAGGTCAAATATCCTTCTGAGGAGCCACAGTAATTACAAACCTCTTATCCGCCATTCCTTATCTTGGAACGACACTAGTACAATGAATTTGGGGGGACTTTGCCGTAGACAACGCCATCTTAACCCGATTCTTCGCATTCCACTTCATTTTACCGTTTATTGTTATTGCTTTATCGATAGTTCACTTAATATTTCTCCACCAAACGGGGTCTAATAACCCCCTAGGAATCAATAGAAATATTGATAAAATTCCATTTCACCCATTTTATTCATCAAAAGACTTTATTGGATTTCTAACAATAATATTTTTATTAACTTTTTTATCCCTATGAAATCCTTACATATTGGGAGATTCAGAAAATTTTATTCCAGCAAACCCACTAGTTACTCCAGTTCATATTCAACCAGAGTGGTACTTCTTATTTGCCTATGCCATTTTAAGATCAATTCCTAACAAACTAGGAGGAGTTATTGCCCTTGTTATATACATTTTAATTTTAATAATTATACCATGATACCATAAAAGAAAAATACGAGGACTTCAATTCTACCCACTCAATCAAATTATTTTTTGAATCATAGTATCAGTAATTATTCTACTAACCTGAATCGGAGCCCGCCCAGTCGAAGACCCCTATATATTAATAGGACAAGTATTAACAGTAATTTACTTCACCTACTTCCTAATTATACCTCAACTATTAACACTATGAGACTACCTACTTACTAAAAATTAATCCTTTGGCCGAGAACAAAGCTTATGTTTTGAA
The DNA here is from genome assembly GCA_022664845.1 of Lepisma saccharinum. Lineage (NCBI taxonomy): Eukaryota > Metazoa > Arthropoda > Insecta > Zygentoma > Lepismatidae > Lepisma > Lepisma saccharinum. Next base: position 65,362 of record JAGDQP010005272.1, read on the forward strand.
AACATAAAACAGAGTAAAAGAAACTCTAAGGATTTCATATTCTAAATAAAATTCATTTAAATTAAAAAAGACATTAACAAAATCCTAAACCCACTAAAAAATAATAAATAATTTAATGATAAAGGAAATCTTTTCCAAACAAGATATATTAACCTATCATAACGAAAACGAGGTAAAGTCCCTCGAACCCAAATATAGATAAAAGATATAAAAACTACCCTCACAAAAAATATATAAGAAAAAACATCACAGCCTAAAAAAATAATACTAAATAAAACTCCCATAAACAAAATTCTAGCATACTCCGACATAAAAATAAGAGCAAATCCACCTCCACTATATTCAACATTAAAACCAGAAACAAGCTCAGACTCCCCCTCAGCAAAATCAAAGGGAGTCCGATTTGTTTCAGCCAGACAAGAAGCCAACCTAGCCAAGGATAACGGAAAACTAATAAACAAAAATCATATATCTCCCTGATAAAGATTAAAATCAGAAAAGTTATAACTACCTCTCAAAAAAACAAAAGACAATAAAATTAAAGCAAGACTTACCTCATAAGAAATAGTTTGAGCAACAGCCCGCAATCCCCCCAATAACGCATAATTAGAATTAGAAGATCAACCAGCGCCCATAACACTATAAACACCCATACTAGTACAACACAAAAAATAAAAGACCAAAGGAAAAAGTAACAATCAGTCTAATAAGAGGAATACACAATCAAACCAGTAAAGATAGAATTGAACTAAAAATAGGTGCCAAATAATAAGGATAATAATGATACATAGTAGGAACTCTTTGTTCTTTAGAAAAAAGCCTAATAGCGTCAGCAAATGGTTGAAGAATACCACAAAATCCCACCTTATTAGGGCCCCTCCGAATCTGAATATAACCTAACACTTTACGTTCAAGCAAAGTTAAAAAAGCGACCCCGATTAAAACTCCAATAATTAAAATAATATAAGAAAAAAGCCCCAATCAAAAATTAAGATACACTACTATATGAAGAACCTACCTCATTCTTAGATCCTAAATCTAATGTACTTATCTGCCAAAATAGTTTTTATTTTAATATAAATAAAATATTACAAATACCTGGTCCTTTCGTACTAAGATATTTAAACCATTAGAAAGATAGAAACTGATCTGGCTCACTCCGATCTGAACTCAGATCATGTAAGAATTTAAAGGTCGAACAGACCTTTCCCTTAAGCAAATACACCTAAGTAAATCTTAATCCAACATCGAGGTCGCAACCCCTCCTGTCGATAAGAACTCTCAAAAGAGATTACGCTGTTATCCCTAAGGTAACTTAATCTTATAATAACAAAAAATGGATCAAATAAACAACACTTATAAATGAAATAATACAAGAAAAGTTTATATTCCCCGACCGCCCCAGTCAAATATATAAATTTAAACATAAAAATAAATACCAAACTATAAACATAAATTTATATATAAAGATCTATAGGGTCTTATCGTCCCCCCTAATCATTTAAGCCTTTTCACTCAAAAGTAAAATTTCACTATATTAAAAAAAGACAGTCACTTCCTCATCCAGCCATTCATACAAGCCAACAATTAAAAGACTAATGATTATGCTACCTTTGCACGGTCAAAATACCGCGGCCATTCAAAACAACAATTCATTGGGCAGACCAGACCTTATATTTTTATCAAAAGGCCATGTTTTTGATAAACAGGTGAGAAATACATTTGCCGAGTTCCTCTAACTCAACCTAAAACATATACTAATAATATCATAATTTCTTACCTAAAAATTAATAACAACAGAGCAGTAATAATTAACTCAAACTAAATAATAAAATATTATAAAACTATTAAACAAATTATAACAAAATCACAATTGATAGCTACTTCTAAGCCCACAACAATAAAATAACTTATTACCAAGTTATGAAAAAATACTTAATCAAGAGCAAATCCCCCTGACCCTAATTAGCCAAAAAATAAATAACTAAAAACTATATATTATATATATGATTACTGCATTAAATGCAACTAACCCACTCAACCTGATATCACAAAAACCGACTAACTTCTCATCACCAAAATGATATTAAAAAGCAGTTTGCAACCTACACTCCCCATATTCATTTTAACTCTCAATTTGCTTCGGGACAAAACAATATTATTTAAATCTTAAATATCCCCTGATACAAAAGGTACAGCCCCTTAAGCTTTCTTTATAAAAAATAATTTTCAAATATTTAAATGTTCCCACACAGTACTTTATACACTATTACTCAAAACAATTTAATTAATAAAAATATACCAAACTAACATAACTTTTATATTATTTTACTCATTAAAAATAAATAACTTTAAATTATACAGTAATAATCTCCTTAATTTTTCAAAGTAATCTGAATTGCACAGAAACCTCCTCGGTGTAAACGAATAGCTAAACTAACAAGCTCAACTTTGCTCATTCTAAGTACATTTTCCAATACACTTACTGTGTTACGACTTATCTCACCTAAAAATGAGAGCGACGGGCGATGTGTGCATATTTTAGAGCCCAACTCAACAAAACAATATAATTCAAAATTACATTCAAATCCACCTTCATTTCATTTTTCAGTAAAAATCCATTATAAACAAATTATTGTAACCCATCTCCACTTATTAATCAGCTCCACCTTGACCTGATTTTACATTCAATTAAAATAATGAAAATAACTTCCAAACTTTTCCAACGATGGCGGTATACAAACTGCAAAAAATAACAAGTAAGATTACAGCGCGGACTATCGATCACGGGACAGGTTCCTCTGAATAGACTAAAATACCGCCAAACTCTTTGGGTTTCAAGAACATAACTATTACTACCCCAACCTTAACATAAACTTTACAGTATCTATAATAGGGTATCTAATCCTAGTTTATATCAACACTCTCATAGCCTCAGAAAAAAGAATATAAACAAACATAATAATTTCACCTACAAAATAATTATATTAATTCTAATCAAATAACAACACTAACTACAACAATCATTAAATTTTCCCCTTGCTCCCCACGTCTAACCGCGGCAGCTGGCACGAATTTTACCGGAACTTACAAATATAAATACCTACTTCAATCTCACATTAAACAAATAAAACCAAGCACTGCTAACCTACTTTTACCTATTTTAACTCCCAAAATTAAAATATTATTAACTATACCTTAATTCAAAACAATACATGTACAAAAATTATATAAAAGAAAAACAAGCCAGAGTAAAACTTTATATAATAATTATAAAATTATAGGCATTAAATAATTAAAGACCATTCACCAAAAACAACAAAAATTAGAATAGTATAATCGCCAAAATCCCACCACCAACAACTCACCTGCGCTCCGCGCACATATGTACTTTAGAATACAATTTTTTTTCATTTATTGTATTCTAAAATATATATTTAAAACCTCCATAAGCATATGCTGTAAATACTAGTAGATAATGGTAACGTATGTACATTATTTATTTATATAGCCGGTAATATAGCTATTTATTAAGGTATAATATATTCTGTAACTGTTATTATACTTTTACACATCCTCATCCTATTTATACTACATAAACAAAAACACGCACTAATTATTTCAACCACATAACTTTTTATTTATCCAAAAAATAAATGAAATGCCTGAATTAAAAGGGTTATCGTGATAGGATAAATAATGTATACCACATACTTTCATTATTTTACTAATTTATGCCTGAAAGAATTAAACTTTCCCCTTCACCATCAAAAATTTACATGCACCTTACATTAAAGCATAAAAGAAAGATAAGCTAACAAAGCTAATGGGCTCATACCCCACCAATGAAGGTTCCAAATTACTCCTTCTCTTTCTAATGCTCACCAATCCTAAAGTATTTATGTTCATGCTAACATTAATTGTAGGATCATTAATCTCCGTATCATCAACCTCCTGGTATGGAGCTTGAATATGACTAGAAATTAACCTTCTATCCTTCATCCCCCTAACCTCAAAAACCAATAATCAGCGAATAACCGAGTCTGCGCTAAAATATTTCCTAATTCAAGCCCTAGCCTCAATAATCCTTCTCTCAGCCATCATAATACTTCTACACCATAATCCTCCGATAACAAACATCAGCAACTAAACTATAATAACCTCCCTAGCCCTCAGGCTAGGAGCAGCACCCCTTCATTTTTTACTAGTAGAGGTAATAGAAGGAATAAGTTGAACAAATTGCCTATTATTATTAAGATTACAAAAATTAGCTCCCCTTACCCTTATATCCTACGTAACAATTACCCAAAATACTAGATTCTTACTAATTATTTCAACAGTAATAATTGGAGGAATTGGGGGACCTAACCAAACCTCCCTACGAAAAATTATAGCCTTTTCCTCAATTGCTCATATGGGCTGACTTTTAAGAGCAATTATATGTGACAATACAAGATGATTCTTATACCTAATTATCTACACCATCCTAACCGCAGCAATCACACTACTATTTCAAATAACCAAAATTTACTATTTAAACCAAATCTTCTCGTACAAAATTCACCCAATTACAAAACTTGCAATCTTCACTACCACCCTATCATTGGGGGGCCTCCCCCCATTTCTAGGCTTTCTTCCAAAATGAATTATTATTACAAATATAACCCAAATATTATTTATTGCCCCCCTCATAATTATAATCGTAATACCCTTAATCACGCTATATTATTATATACGAATTGCATATTCAGTCTTTACTTTAACTAATACCACCCAAACTTGAACAAAAATCTCTCACCCAAAATGACAAGAAATAATTAGACTAACAATTACGTCTCTCACCTTAACAGGCCTTTTAATTTCCCCGTTAATTTTAACTTTAAACCATTAAAGCCAAGGCCTTAAGTTAATAATAAACTAGTGACCTTCAAAGTTTCCCATAAAGAAAATCTGTAGGTCTTAATGCTTTCCGCACTTCCCCAGACTTGCAATATAGTATCATAACTATTGACCATAAAAACCCCATCTTCTATAACAAGAGGAACAATAATTCCATCCATAGATTTACAATCTATTACCTAATATTTCAGCCATCCTGTCCTATCTATGGTCAATATTCAAATTGCAACGATGATTATTTTCCACAAACCACAAAGATATTTTCACAATATATCTAATCTTTGGAGCATGGTCAGGAATAGTAGGAACCTCCCTAAGATTATTAATTCGTGCCGAATTAGGACGCCCAGGCAGCCTAATTGGTGATGATCAAATTTATAACGTAATCGTAACAGCCCATGCCTTTATTATAATTTTCTTCATAGTAATACCAATCATAATTGGGGGGTTTGGTAATTGATTAGTACCATTATTACTAGGAGCCCCCGATATGGCCTTCCCTCGCCTAAATAATATAAGATTTTGGCTTCTTCCCCCATCACTTACTCTCCTATTAACTGGAAGAATTGTAGAGAACGGTGCGGGAACTGGCTGAACTGTCTATCCTCCCCTGTCAAACGCAATCGCCCATGCCGGGAGATCAGTTGATTTATCAATTTTCTCCCTTCACCTTGCTGGAGTGTCCTCAATTCTGGGAGCCGTAAACTTTATTACAACCGTAATTAACATGCGATCACCAGGAATAACAATAGAACGAATCCCCTTATTTGTATGATCCGTCATAATTACAGATATTCTACTACTACTATCACTACCCGTGCTAGCCGGAGCCATTACAATACTATTAACAGACCGAAATCTTAATACTTCTTTCTTTGACCCAACAGGAGGAGGGGACCCCATCCTATATCAGCATCTATTTTGATTTTTTGGTCATCCAGAAGTATATATTTTAATCCTCCCAGGATTTGGTATAATTTTCCATATCGTTACTCAAGAAAGAGGAAAAAAAGAAACATTTGGTGCATTAGGAATAATTTATGCAATATTAGCAATTGGGTTCCTAGGATTTATTGTCTGAGCACATCACATATTCACAGTAGGGATAGATGTAGATACATGAGCCTACTTTACAGCAGCCACAATAATTATTGCAGTCCCAACCGGAATCAAAGTCTTTAGATGAATTGCAACCCTCCACGGCACACAAATCAACTACTCTCCCCCTACTCTTTGAAGACTAGGATTCATTTTCCTCTTCACAGTCGGAGGATTAACAGGAGTAATATTAGCGAACTCATCAATAGATATTGTATTACACGACACTTACTACTTCGTTGCTCACTTTCACTACGTACTTTCTATAGGAGCAGTATTTGCCATTATAGCAGGAATTATTCATTGATTCCCACTTTTTAGCGGAACATCCCTCAATCCCCATTGACTAAAGATTCAATTTATTACAATATTCCTTGGCGTAAATATCACCTTCTTTCCACAGCACTTTTTAGGTCTAAGAGGGATATTTGACCCAACCTCAACTGTATTGTCCTTATCAATCAATTGACTCAGTACCTTACTAGGACTATTAATTATTCCCACATCACTATGGTTTCTCCCAACCCGAACAACAATTATTTGAGACAAATTAGTAATTACTCTTCATAAAGAATTTAAAACAATCTTAGGGCCCAATAACCCTCATAAAGGAACAACATTTCTTTTTATCACCACCTTCACATTTATTATATTCAATAATTTTATAGGACTATTCCCTAATATTTTTACAAGATCTAGCCATTTAACATTCACATTAAGTCTCGCCCTTCCCCTCTGATTAACCTTTATGCTATATGGCTGAATTAATAATACCCAACATATATTTGCCCATCTCCTTCCTGCCGGAACCCCCGCCCCCTAATACCATTTATAGTATGTATCGAAATCACAGAAACATCATTCGCCCAGGAACTTTAGCAGTTCGACTAATAGCAAACATAGTAGCCGGACACCTTTTACTAACAATTTTAGCAAGAAAAGGGCCTACCCTAACCGTATCCTTACTTTCACTAATAATAATTAGACAGATTTTACTATTAACATTAGAATCCGCAGTAGCAATCATTCAATCCTACGTATTTGCAGTATTAACAACCTTGTACTCAAGTGAAGTAACATATGTCAGCACCACAAAATCACCCATACCATTTGGTAGATCAAAGTCATGACCCTTGACAGGAGCCCTAATCACCACCACAGGATTAACTAAATGATTTCATCAATTTAATCCAGACCTATTCCTTATAGGCCTATTAATCATTAGATTAACAATAATTCAATGATAACGAGACATTTCCCTAGAGGGTACATTCCAAGGGCTTCACACGCCCCAAGTTACTACTGGCCTTCGATGAGGAATAATTCTATTTATTGTATCAGAAGTATTTTTCTTTATTTCTTTTTTCTGAGCCTCCTTTTCCTTATATATTTGACATTTACATTTGATAATTATTATTCTTAAGCTTTTACTGTCTGATACAGAACATATATGAACCAGAATAGTAGTATTAAATCGGAAGGTAAATGGATAACAGCCCTGATGCTTAGAGGTTTTGCCCATGCATATGCTTTTAATTGACCATTTATAGAACTTTACTCATTTTCTTCTTTCTCTAAATGTTATGCTAGTACTTAATATAAGATTATAACAAGGGTTTTAAACATTCAATGTGCTGAACTTTCATGGTGTATGAAATCATATGGTTTTGAGTTCACTTTACGAATTATATAGATTTTATTTTAGAAATTTATGAACTCTTTTGAAGGTTATTAATAATTATAATTCACTTACTAGTATGCAATTGAATGAATATACTCTATTTAATCAGAGAGAAAAGTGGCTCATTTAAACCGGATATGGTCAGATAGTGTAATTAACACTTTCAAGTAGGATTACTTTGTATAAACAGTTACATAGGACCACTGCAACTTAGAAAGAATGAAATTGGAATAATTTTCCCATTTGGTGTTGTTATTTAAGGCTTAAGATCACATAATGATGGATTAGATAAACAGTGTTTATGTTAGAATAAGCCTAGCAGTCGTTCAACATCGTGATAATTTCCGCTTCCTCATTTAGAATTATTATGCATCTATTTCTTATATGTATACTATTTAAGTATTATTTGGATCTCACAAACCGTTTTGCTTGCAACTTGAAGAATAGCAGTCTTCAGTGTTTCACTCTTATGCTTTTTACATATCTTTATGTTCGTCATTGCTTTCTTAATACACTTTATACCAAACTTATTTTATACATAAATGTACCTTCGGTGCATATAAATATATATATACAGATCTGAAACATCGGATTTTAGAAGTAAAATTATATTCATATTCAATTTTGATAATTTAGAAAAATAATGAAAAAGCTGGTCTGTATGTGAATATAACTCACAATATATTACTAGAACTCACCTTAGAGCTTAGAAAATGAAGTGAACATACCCTGATGGAACAAATGTTAGACGGATAACAAGTCTTCTACATTGAATTCTCAGAAAAAGAAATGTTCAAGTAAGAAGAGGTCCAAATGCATGATTACAAAATTATATTGCTGTAGGTGAAGACAAATAAAATCAACTTTCTACTAGTTATTAATATGAATTCTCGAAAGTACATAATTGTTAAATAATACTATATAACCTTACCATCAGCCGTCGAGTCTGATCACTATTAAATTTTATATATGACCTTTAGATATCAAAGCCTCTGGCCGACATGGAGGGGGAGGAAAGGATTGAGGAAGGTATCGGTCAAGTCACAGTCATGTTTTTGGTTCATATATTGTAATCGTATCACAGTACAAGAGTTTTCCAGTCTTCTCTCTCTGTTATTTTATTTTCCCAATATGGACCAAGGAGACACAAGACTTTAAAGTTTATACGGTCTAAAACTGACAGAAACCGTGCATGCCCCCTCCCTGACTTTATACCCCCGCAAACAAATTACTGGCGGAATCCCTGCGCTGTACCAAATGAACTACGTCCGCTTCCAGTTTTACAGAATTTCACATCTCACAATGGTGAGCAGTATCCATCTTATGTGCAATGTGCATTAATAATGACAGTAGCAGCAGTATTCCGCCATCAAAACAGGATATATGCGGATATTCAGGATCATTGTTCTTGTTCTTATTGTTTACTGAACACGCTATTTATTGTTCTATTGAGAAATAGAAAATGTCACGAAATTGATTTCAAATAATATGCAGTTACTATGTAAAAACTAGAGCACGCATCACGCGTAAAAAAATTTGTTGCACGCATCACGTTGTTGATAATTTCTTTAGTATCATTTCTTTTGCACTGCATTTTGAACGCTTTGAAACTTTTTCGCTGATTTATGTAATAATACAACTTACAAAAAGCACTGAAACATTTATGTGTAGCTGTTCCCTTTAAAGTTTTTCAAAGAGAAGGACGTGAAGATAAGACCTATTCACTGGTCAGTACAAGTAATGAATAAGGAATATGACCAAGAGCGCCCATGTTACGATTTTCGGGGGGGAAGGGCAAAGACCAGCCATACACATACTGCCTTCTTTTTTTGACTGACATGATCCCCATATGTTGTGCCATATTAGTAATAGTATCATTTTCTCCGGCTAGGGGAGGAGGGGAAAGCGTCTCCTTGCCCCCTAATGAGCGTCCTTCAATATGACCATGTAAACTATTGTCTTAAAAATACTCGCCGTACAATACCTCTCGAGCGAAGGAGAGGGGAAAGCTGACGCGATCAAAGCATCTTTCAAAACGAGTACAACTGCACAGTTGTTTGCGTTTCTAATTATTCGTGCTTTTTCAATTGGGGTTGTTTGCCTACGATATCACAACCACCACTCCTATCCCGCCACTCACTGCACAGTTGTTTACGCTTCCAATGCTTTTCAAAGATGTCGATATATGCGCCAAGTGTATAGCGTCCAAAATGCTTCCTTTCCTACACTCCTTCCAAGGTTCCTTTCTTTGACTCCTTTGGTTTCCCAGCAAAAGGAAGGAAAGGAAGCATTTAGGACTGCGCCAAGAAGATTGCTGCAAAGTGCAATGTGACTCAGAAAATCCCTTTTGTTATACAAATTTCCCTCTTTCGAAAAGAATCGGTATGTTCTTCGAAAGTCTTTTCTCCGCACCTTTTTACCGGTGAAAGTTGGTAATGTGGGGGTAATTGCGTTTACATATGAGACAGCTGAATGTTTCTAAAACATGGATTGAATGAGAGCGAGAGAGCAAGAAGTGGAGCTTTAGAAGTTCAGTGTTTAATGTGACGATAAAATTTTCGCTTTTGTATGAAGGGTGAACATGGATTATGAGTTAAGTGTCTGTAAAACTCGTAGTTTGAATCCTTCAACTTTTAGTTTATTAAGCAATAGTGTCTAGTCGTATTTGCAGCCTGTGTAACTTATATGTATATAAAATGGTTACATTAGAACAAGTGAGGAAAGAATATCCTTTGCACTTAATGGTATGGAACAACGATTACAGAGAACTGGATAAATTACTAACTAAAGATTTGGTAAGTTAGCTATTTAATATCTTAATGTTACTTGTTCTTTTGTGTCATTGTCACAGAACCACCCACATTATGTAGCGGTGACTAACATTTTGAAAACTTTATAGGATTTGTTGTATGTGTAGGAGTAAACACGGTGCATATAAATAATGCAGTAGAAGACTGGTTTTCATATGGAACAGTAAAATTAATAAACGTATATTTTATTATTACCAAAATTATCTGGTTAAGTTTACTTTAGGTACCCCAAGATATGTGGAATTTACAGAAAGGTAATACTTCCATCGTGTGTGGAAGTGTTGAAGCTCAGAATGGGGTGATTGACCAAATAAGAAAAATTTCAAGTGTAAACGAGAAGTGGCTTTTGCCAAAATACTGCATTTTACCTACTTGTGCTATAAAGCACTGAAGACTACTCAGAATGCTACATTTTATGTTTATATAGCTATAAATAGCGGTTCAGGTGTACTTTATCTACTCCAGCTTCCGACACCGAACCGTCGTAGCTCAGTGGTATAGCGTTGGCGTAGCATTCGAAAGGTCGTGGGTTCGATCCCAGCGGCCGACCATACTAAGATTTTTCACGCGCGTGAACTTATCCTAAAGTTTTTCATCCTAAAGTTCCAAAACAGCGAGGCTCGTCCCCAGGACTTTTTGAAGGCTTCTGAGCTTCAGTGTTGCAAACTACTTTGAATTATTATTATTAATAGTGGTAGTGTAATGCTGGTAATAGTAGTAGTACTACTACTATTAGTACTACTAATATTACTACTAGTACTACTATTAGTACTATTACTGTTAGTACTATTAGTACTATTACTGTTAGTACTACTAGTACTAATAGTAGTAGTATTAGTACTACTGTTTAATTTTACTAGGGTTAGTATAATTGCTATTACTACTACTAGTAGTAATAGTACTACTATTAGCATACAGGTACTAGTAGTAGTATTACTGCTATTAGTATTAATAAAAGGAATAGTAGTATTACTAATGCTACTACTAACATTATTATTATCAGTATTATTACTATTGCTACTAGTATTATTAGTAGTAATACAACTGACAGTATTATTACTACTACTACTATTATCATTATCACTAATACTACTATTACAATGTAAACATGAATAATAAAGTAGGCAATACTTACTGAGAACAAAGTTAACAGTCGAATCGATTCAATAACGTCTCCAAATACTTTAAAACACTTTGTTCCACCTGACTAATCATAGCAAACATTCCGTTTCGCCTAATT
>JAGDQP010005273.1:0-18927 GCA_022664845.1 Lepisma saccharinum
TAAAAGTCAAACCCAAAATCAGAATAAGTGCGTTTCCTAGCTTCAAAACCACTATATACAACATTCACGTTTCGTCATGAGGTTTACGCCCTACATCTAAACTTTTTCAAATTTACCCACGCTTTCGGAAGGTTTTCAGTTCAAGTTTAGTCAAATTGTATTTTATTCAGTAATATCACATGTTCTTTTATCTCATTTTTTGTATATCACAACGATATTCAATAATTTTGCTCATGTATTCTATCTTTCTGTAATTTACCAACGCTTTCGGGAGCTTTTAGTACTATTTCCGTCAATATTACATTTTATTCAGTACAGTAGGTTCTTGTTTCTGTGTCAGTTCCTGTATATCTCAATACCAACTTATATTCAACATTTGTGCAATTTATCAGCGCTTTCGGGAGCTTTTCTATGCAAATTTAGTCAAATTACATTTTATTCAGTACAATCAGTGTTTATATTTCTGCATATCTCAATACCAACTTATATTCAACATTTGTACAATTTACCAGCGCTTTCGGGAGCTTTTCTATGCAAATTTAGTCAAATTACATTTTATTCGGTACACTAAGTTCTTGTTTCTGTGTCAGTTCTTGTATATGTTAATATCAACCTACATTCAATGATTCTTTTGTATTCGTTACCTTTCTATAATTTATTAACTCTTTCGGAAGCTTTTCTATGCAAATTCAGTCAAATTACATTTTATTATGCAAAATCAGTGTTTATATTTCTACATATCTCAATACCAACTTATATTCAATGATTCTTTTGTATTCGTTACCTTTCTATAATTTATCAACTCTTTCGGAAGCTTTTCTATGCAAATTCAGTCAAATTACATTTTAATACGCAAAATCTGTGTTTATAATTCTTTCAATCAAGCATCAACCCTAAGTAAAATTTTATCAAACAATGTTACTGCCAATACAATGTTCCTAGATCTTCTTAAAATTCACAAGTACTTGAAATATCTTACATTCATGTCTCATTGTCATCATTACCAATAAGCATTTCATGTTTTCTTTTTAAAATATTCATTTATGTTCTTTATCTTGCAATATAAAAGACTTCTCTTTTTAACCTCTCAATCTTCTTTCTCATTTCTTTTTTTCATTAACAAAATTAATTTCTTTGTGCCTGTAGGTATCTCGTTGAAGCCAACCCCACTATTATTTTTTTCAAAACTTAGTAATTTAATGTTCTTCTTTTTCTTCTTTCAAGGAAAGGGTAAACATGGCTTGCGGCATTCTGTTATACATTTTTCTGTGCCTAGCCGGGCAGGGGGTGAGAAGCAAGGGTTGTGAATAGCAAAAGCAATTAGCGAGCTGTCAAATCCGAAAGTAAATTTGTGAAAAAAACAGAATGATTAATGATTTCGTTATACGTTAGAACGATCATACTTCTTTGCTAGACTCGAAATTATAATTTATATGAGAACTCTGTAAGCAAATATATGAAGTTGGTTATATCTGGCCAGTTACTGTTAGATAGAGAATTGCACTATTATGAAGAGAAGGAATAGAGAAAGAAAAGTATTCTCAGAAAAGGGAAGTGCCGGCTGCTATTAACTTAGGTTCATCTGTACCCAACCTCTACACTATACATTTACAAAAGGTCATAAGTGTCTTAAAATTGTCATTCTCATAAATTTTTACTTGAACAAATATATTCTTAATTTTCTTAGACTTTGATTATTTTTTACAGCATAAGTGTTTAATGTATTTGCATTAAACTTGCATGAACAGGATACTAAAAGTTTGCTTTTATACAGCTCCTAACACTGAGCAAAAATCTCAAATTCACACTGGATTCTTTTTTACAGCTCTCTTTTGGATAGGGTATAACGTAACTGTATTTAAGATACCTAAATCATACTGCTTTTACTATAGCAGTATTAGCAGGAGTATTATGTTACTGTAGCTGCTCTCAGAGCAAAGTATAAGAGTTAATGAACGCTTTATACGTTTCGTATTATTTTTACAAATAAAATAACTGAGAGTATTTATTTATTATAGCTCCTTCCCAAAAAAGTTGAATGACTATATGTGAGTCAGTTACTTGTATTGCTCTTACAGCAACATACAAGGAAAATACTTCTGATAACTAATAGTTCCAATACAATAAAATGCCACTATATATTTATGTATTTTGTATATAAAACTCGTTGACACTTAAAAATGTCTATGGTTCCAGGTAAATATTGTCAGTAATTGTAGTATTCTTATACCTAACTACTCAAAGTCGGTAAACGGAAGGTATTGGGCTACTTCCAGAATTAAAGCCCACTGGGTTGCTAAGTCAAATGAAGAAGTTTAAAGTTCCAGATGTAACTAGTGGAGTCTAATCTAAAGTTACTTTAGCACTGATTACAAGAGTGATTGCTACCTAAATAATGATGTTGGATTAACTTTCGGCTGTTAAAATGTCTAACTCAAGCAGGTTAGGTTGCTGTAGCAGGACCACATAAAATATACATCCCAATTCGGATTGACACATAGAGCTACGGTAAAATACACTTTACCCTCACTAACAAGTTGCACTTCTAATGATGTCACAAAAACTGAGCTTCCTCCTGGCTGCATCTGTCTTTTTTGGCTTCTTATCCTTAGTGCACACATCAATTTCATATTTACCGAAGTTCACAATATCTGGAGTACGTTTTCAGATTGCTTTTTGTACATTTTTCACTATTGAGTGAAGTTTTTGTGCATGAATTGGATATCAGCAGAGCAAAAGTTCATATATTGTTCTCTAAAATGTGGTATTGTTCATATGAATTTCACGAAAAGTTCATTCATTATGCACTAGAAACGTGATAAAACTGCAACACATTGTGAACTTTTTACGCGATATATTGTGCGCTTTAAGTGTAGTTTGATTTTCAGTGTAGAATAGTGGATTCATGATTATTTATGGTTTTGTATGACTACATATTAATCAAATGTCATAGTAATTCAATTAATATGTTTGTTATCTGATATTTAACTTTTCAAATAAATTCTTTCTACTGTGATTTATTTTGTATTGATTTATCTGTGAAAGAAAATAAATCTAATTCCAAATACTAATTCAAAAATTAGTGTAAATGTCTGTATTGTCTGCCTTTACTATTAATGAAAATGATTTCAATTCCGGAAAATTATGTTAGCCGTTATTTGAATTCTGGGGATCATGTAACACTCTTGATCCTTTGCGTCCACTGGATCAGAACGAGAATGTGGCGTAGACTCAAACTGTGCTGACGCTGACTACCTGATCCGGAGGTAGGTTTCCTCAATTTCGGATGTATGCTATAATACTACCTAAAATAGAAATCTTATTCATTCCTTTGTTCGGAAGATGTGCGCACTGATAGATGTACTTTTCGCCAGGGCTATAGAAACCGTGTATTACAGAAATGCATTTTTTATATGTACGGTACGTAGATAGTCCCTGGTTTGTGTTATTAATTATACGTTTGTAAAAATAGTTACTTTAAAATAGATTATACTACTATATGTCGAATTTATATACTCCAGAAACTTTCTTATCTTACGAAATAGAAAAGGTTACAAAAAAAAAAGAACATTAATATTTATAAGTAATTAAGTAATGCATGTGTACAGCACAACACATATAGTATTTCACACATTCGAAGTACTTCATCATGATTTAAGCGTCAAGAAATAAAAACATCGTCTGGCTTTCCCTATTAACAAGTCATGGTTTAAAAATAGTAAGGAAGTTTAAGATGCCAGTCTTCTTTTTAAACATTGTTTATAAAGGTTTGAAACTTAAAATATCGTGCACCCTCAGATCATTATCGAGTTTCAAAGCTACGAATGTAAATTTATTATTTATACACTGAAACGTTTTTCAAATTACGATTAAAACATGTGTCTCTCAGAATGGAAATAGGTTGGTTAACCACGGTTCGTTTTTGAACTGAAACCGGTGTAAACCATTAGATAGATTTCTTCACCCTAAATTTGATTTTATATCTTTCAACATGAAAATGCTAATTTTATTAATTGGTCTGTTTTGATAACATTTCCTGTATTTAATACCTACAAGGATCTTAAAATGATATAAAATTATAAATACTTGAGTCCATTATTGATGAATGATTCAATGTTATCAAATTGGGTTTATATGCAATTAAGAATTACTATCACAATTTATGCTGTAAATTTTAATGAACGCAATAAAACAGATTCTACCCCAACTGACCGGTAAGTATGTGGCAATATGCTAAGTTACATGAGAGTGGTCCAACTTGACGGGCTTATGCCAAAACTGCCTATTGAACTCTTGAAAGGTATACGCCATGTACTTTTTCAATACTCGTTCAATTATATCACATCTTGAATGTAACCGGATATTTCAGTGTTATTGACAAAGATGCCATGGCAGGAGTGTAACGCAAGATAAACGGGATTTTATTAAGTACGTAGTTTGAATTACACTAGTGCACTATATTACTGAATAGCAGATGCTTAATTCATATCAAATGCAATGCAACCCTGGGAAAAGTAAGATAAACAAATTGAAATCGTGTTGCGTTTAGTATTTTTACTTTGTTTAGTTCTAGGTAAGGTTAACATAAATGAGGTCGCTTCATTAACAGGCGTGTTCTGGGGAGTATCAAGTATATTCCTATGAACAGAAGCTGGTAGGTGAATAGATCAAGAAAGCGCACAGTTCGAAGACCTGCTCCTTCTTAGCTAGATCAGGCACCACTATTCTCTTTTCTTGAAATTCATTCGTATATATAATTTTTATAGTCCCCTTATTATGTATAGAATAATTTCCATTCTTTCATAGGTTTGATCTAAGTTGTTTTCTCTTTGTTATGCGAAGTTCCTTAAGAGGCAGCGGCACTTGGCTATGGCGGCCTGCAAAATGAGGGTCCAATTTAACATGGATTTTCACGCATTTCTAGGAATATCATGGTTTCATCACGCTCTTTCGAACAAACATGACTCAATATCCTCTTAAACACCATACATGGCATTGTAAAAGTAAACAAGTACTCATGAAGTATTTTTCTCTTAGAAATACAATTACTTTAATTAGCAACATAGCAAGTTTTTCATGCACATTTCGATCATAATAATCTTTATTTCTGAAGAGAAAATAGCAAACATGTCCTTCACTTAAGTAGCTTAACAATTCCTTGCAACATATTGAGTAATTGTTTCGAAACAACCTGATTAAATGTTGAGATTCCAAGAAATGTGCGCAAATCAATGTTATATTAAACGCTTATTTTGCAGGCCGCCGTAGCCAAGTACCGCTAACTTTTAAGTTCGTCTCTGAAAATATCTTATACTTGAGTAAATTGACCCCAATATCAGTTATGATAACTGAAATAGAAACATAATGCCAATATCAATTGGGAAAGTGTACCGACAACTGGCCCAACGTATAGATATTTTGATTTTTCCTATAAGCAAGGTCTCATTCATAGGTGAATGAGCAAGTTTCCTGCCATTTCAAACTTAAACTAACCTAATTTAATAAAATATGAAATCTGTTATTTTAGTGTAGGCTAAGTATCTTTACCCTCCACCTACGTTGTGTGTCTTAAGGTTTTGCTTTTATTCTACGAAATTATTAATTTATTACCGGCCTGAGTCTTACATGCCTGAAGGCCTTAAATAAAATTCAAATTCAAATTAATTTATAACAACATAAATTTGGGGGTTGCCTTGTACTCATGTTTCATTCTCTAATGTAACCGGAGCGTTGAGATTCTTATCTCATCAAGTATTTGGGATGCACTTTAGATACGGTACTTCCCCGGGTGCCAAAATGGCTCGATCAAAACGATCCTAACCTAAGATAGCATTAGTAACGACTTAAAACAAACAATTTAAACTTTACTAACCCGAGAACGAATCTGATGTAACATAACGTTCTATATTGTCACTGATTGAACGATGCGGAGGAGTACCTAAGGTCCAACCAAAATGGGATCTACAAATTAGAATTTATTTGTGAACTTTAGACGTGTTGGATCAGGTCGGGATTGAAGGGAGATGATGTGGGAAAGAAGTCGGAAGGGCCTAATTTCAAGGTACAGCTATGGACATAAAGATTGTCGCATGTCTTTAGATATTATTTCCCAAATTCCCAGCTATTTCCCTCGCAGAGGGAAATTTCCCGCAGTTGAGGGAAGTTCCCTGACCTTGAAAAATATGAACATAATCCGACATTAAAGCCCATTACAGAACAATTGTGATATACGTATATTGTAATTATTTCACAAATAAATAAGGGATTACAAATCAAAGAGAAAATTTAAAAATAATATCAATAAATTAAACATTGAATGTCGTATTAATCCATAGTCTTACATTGAAATCTAGTAAAACACATATTGTTTTTTGGTTAATAGGATGGATCAGTGGTTATCGTGCTCGACTCATAATGAATTTTAATTTTGTCATGGGTTCGATTCCTGGTCGTTGATCATATTTTGTAATTGTAGATTAATATAGATAATCTTCACTTTTATCATTTTTTAAGTTTGATATCTAATTCAACTATGATACTTTTATATTTTACTGTCAACTTTACAGTAATTTCAAGAAGCTTTCTACCATTCTTAGTTAGGAAACGTAATCTGAAAACTGATGGGTTTCTCCTTAGAAGAACCTAAGAATGTAATGCGTGTCCAAAATGTTCATGAATAAAACAATTTAGTGATTGCTGATTTCATTTGAACACTAGTTTTAATTGCCCCTGCTCTCCTGACAAAATAATAATTAATGAGATCAGAAGCTTCAAGTTACTTCTTGAATTTAGGTCATATTAGGTTGGTTTACCTAGCAGTTGGGGCTGTTGGGGCGTCCCATTTGGGTTACCAACACTTCTATTAAATACTGCTGGTAGCGATAATACAGAGTAATAAATATAAACCTGAAATTTCAATTACTTATTTATTACTTCCTTGTGGAAGTGACAGTGAATTTGAGATTGCATTGTATTGTCGAATTGGCTCCAGCAGAATCTGTTTAGGGGCCATCGCTGAAATTAAAATACGATTATCGTCCATCCTATTAAAAAAGTTGAACAGTGAAGGCCTACTACATAGGCTTTATTTCTGTGGCCTATGCTTTACTATTTCTACTACTACTTACTACTTCCACGGATAACGCTGCTTTCGGTCCCTTAGTAGCAAAGCTATAGCAAAAGGGACCTTCTATTCCCGCTCATGGTGTCAGTCCGTCCGCCCGTGGTTAGAAATTAAATCTCAGGAACTACTTCTCAGTATCATTTGTTTTAAAATCAAAGTTGAGGAAGTTAATTTAAACTTCTGGAAGATTAATACATAATAAATATTATATACACGCTTTAGTTTGTTTAGTGTTTATTTTTGGCGTTTTGGTTTTTACTTTTAGAATTTTTAGTATTAAACCCTTATTCAGTATTTTGCACGATTATAAGGCTTATTTAGTCCACGGCACATTAAATATCTTTTGCATGCAAAGTGTTCATGCATAATATAAATAAAATGCATAGGAATTTAGAAACGTATAAATAAAATTAAGAAAATTAGCGTTGCTGGAAGAAGGTTATAGCGTACGACAAGCAGCATTACGGTATGGAATACATCCCAGAAGAGCTCAGCGTTTTATTCTCCGTTTCCGTGAAACTGGTAATTTGCAGCGCAATCATAGTCCTGGCAGACCAAGAATACCAACGTGTGTTGAGGACCGCCGATTGGTAGTCGAGGCTATTGCACGGCCACTGTCTACTGCTCGCACACTGAAAGCAGCAGCACAATTTCCGAGTTCACGGAAAACAGCTGTTAGGAGGTTGAGGGAGGCCAATTTGTTTGCACGGCATATGCTGCACTAAAGGAAACTCTCAGGCCGAAGCACATTAGACAGCGTCTTGCATTTGCACAAGAAAACTTGGAACGGAATTGGAAGGAAACCTTCTTCACTTATGAGTGTTCTATTTCTAGTGCAAATGATGGACGATCTGTCATTGTGTACCGTCCGAAAGGGACTAGGTTCGAAGCCCGTTATGTTGCTCCGAAAAGAACATCTGGTCGTGTTAGTGTGGGAGTGTGGGGTTGGATGTCTGCCCAGGGATTAGGTTTATTACACAGGATTGAAGGCCATTTAACAGGTGAACAGTATGTACATATCCTTGATAATGTAATGCTGCCATTTGTCCGTGACCTTCAACCATGTGAAGTGATCACTATGCAACATGGCCGGGCATCCATCCACACATCAAAACCAGTACTACGCTGGCTTAGGGAACAACATGACGTTCACGTCTTAGATTGGCCTGCTCACGCAGCCGATCTGAATGTGATCGAACATGTGTGGTCTGAGGTCAAGCGAGTACTGAGGCAAAATTGGCCTCATCCTCCTCCAACAACTCAAAATGCTCTCTGGGATTTAGTCCTCGAAGCGTGGGAAGAGGTAGCAGAAAGAGAAGGATTTCGTGAAGGTCTTGTCAACAATATGGAGCAAAGGCTTCGTGCTGTAATTGAAGCACGTGTTAACTGGTAGCGTTACTGAATTTACTTATAATCAGCCCTTTTCAGGGCTAAATAAACTTATCCGTATCCCTGTTGTTTAATCTGATAAATAGATACAAAATAGACGAATAATAAAAGCTTAAAAACAAAACATAATTTGGATGGGATCGATCCAGCAACCTACCTGTAAAGCTCGTTACCACTACTCTAATTATCCAATCGCGTATAACGTTTTGTTTTCTGCACCACTTTCGAAATGAGAGAAATTAAGATATCTGTTAAGCTTTCTGAAATTAACCATGAGTAATTCTTTATTTTTCATAGATAATGGATGACTAATAACTTTTATGTTTAGAGGTATCTATAATTAAAATAATTTATTAACCACTTGCTTATTGCAATATACTTAAATTTGAAATCACAAAATGTCACAAATCATGTAGTTTACTTATTTAATAATAGGTGGCAGCAAAATAGCATGTAGTTTACACATTTATTGAAAGATGACACTAGTTAATTTACATGCTCTTTAAGTAGTTCAATAAAATGTGTACGATTGACATTCATTGAAATCAGTATTCGATACGTTTGTAGAAACAAAGTTGCCGAAATTTTGCGATACAATACGTATACAATTTTAATCAATCCTTTTCAGAATTAAATAAATATCCCTGTATTTTCAATTTGATTTTTCTTTTCGGTAGATTTGAAAAAAACAACAACTTCGATATCTACCTCAGCCTGTAGGCCTACCGTTAGGGATGTTTTAAAATATATTTATGTCATTTTGACATCTTTGGCTTAGGCCAGGATTAGGGTAGGTAGAAGATAAGGAAGTATTGCCCAGTGCTTTATTTAAAGTGCCATCACGGCAGTCGCCATGTGAAACTAAGGAAACTTGTGGAGAACCTCAGTAAGGATGCTCGGGGCGGAGTTCGAACCCACATGTCTACCCATAGCCGATCCGAAATCCGCAACATTATTGCCTCAACCACTGGACTGGCTTTTTAATCTGATAAAGATATATTAGATCAACAATTCAATAACCTTTTAATAGAAATACAGTGTGATTATAGTATCCATGGTAAGGTTTCTTTAAGAAAAACATGTTCACGCATTATGTAGGAACAGCCATATTTTAGCCGCACCTTCTGCTTAAACAATATTAAAATTTTAAACTATATACTGTTTCCTTGAAGCGCGACTGAATAGTTAAATGCATATTCGAGCATAACGATGAAACATATATTCATGTAGAAAAGTATCTTCAAGGCTTTAACCATATTTTAATGTTAAAATATTTATCTTTTTGTTGGTAAAGAGACTCAATCATTGCACAGACATATTCGAGCATTACGTAGGAACGATAAATTCAATTTTCACGTACTGCTTTAGGGAAATATTCTCAACGCTTTAACCACATTTACCGTTTCCATAGAAATGAGACGCAATCATTTAAAACACATTCAAGCATTATGTAAGAATGATTGGTTTAATGTCAGCCGAACTTGACATAACGAGGGAAACGCTCTCAAGGCTTTAAGCATATTAGAATGGCAAAACGTTTTCTGTTTCCATGGTAATGATGCTAAATTATTAAAAGACTAATCAAGTATGACAAAGGAAAGATTGAACCGATTCCACTCAAACACCACGTAAGGATGTAAGGAAATGCACTTAAGGCTTTAATCGTCATTTTCATGGTAACAAACGTAACAAATTTATTACACATATTCGAGCATGATGAAGCAACGTTGTTAGCTTTTCCACAAACAACCTTGTGTATAGTAAATGTTAAAATTAACACAGAGAAATTGACAGCCGCCGCGAACGGGAATCGAACCCGGATCTACTAATTGGCGGATGCTAATCTTTACACTACCACAGCACGGCCAGTTCTCTGTGTATATGGAATATTCCTCTCGCCTAGACACTTTCCAAGCTCCTCATTGCTGGTTACGAGACCCAGGCACTCCACTCACGCGGAGATTTTTAGTTGAGGAGTCTTTTTGCTATCATGCAGCATGAAGGAAGAGATTGTTGAACCAAATCCAACCAAACGAAACAAACTACTGTAAAGGAATATGGCTTCAAGAACACTGGATCGATAAAACATTTAACGTTTTCATTGAACGAGACCCAATTAAGTTTCTAAAACACTACATTAAATGTTACTCACTTGCTCATCTCAGTTCTGCAGGCATTGCAAAAGATGAATCTGTCCTAGAACTTACTATAGGCATAATGAATAATGGTATATCATACATTACCGGTATGTTATTTTAATGTGGTTGGTAAAAGAGTAAGATTATTGGACGCTATTTCCGATATAAATAGTAGGTGACACTCAAGGAACATAATATAAATTGTATCTATATATAACAAAGTCTTACATAGAATTATTCTCTCACTAAATTCTTTAAGTATTTAGTAGCATACAGCATCTATTGCCATTATTTTGTTGCTATTGTATATTGAATAAGTTAGTGTCTGATATTCAAAATGGATGCATAAAACTGCAAATCATTGAGTAAAATAAATCAAATTGTCAGGAATCAATTGAAGACCACAGGAAAATATTTGACCATTTTGAGATCAGAGTGCCATCAGTTAGCTCTCTGAAGGGCCTTTTTAACAAGCTATCAATGCATGAAGAGAACATGCATAGTCCTTCTATTACAATCAAATCTCTATTTAATGTCCAGGTGTACGTAATGCTAATTCTGAAATTTTAAACGATCTCCTGTAAAATCAATAAAATGCACAAAGCAAGATCTTTTCCTCTCATCTTCAATTGTAATCGAAATACTAATAGCTTTAAAGAAGAGAACGTTATTATAATTATAGATTAGCTCAATGGTTGAAAAATATTAACATTTTTAAAGCAAGATACTTAATTACGTCAGATGTGGTATTAGTGAATCGTGTGTTAGAATCAAATGATATAGTGGAAGAAAAAGGTATTGGGGACAGCAACAAATGTGAGCACTGGAATGAACAGGACTCGTTAATTCATAGGTTAACATCTTGTTATAATGTCTGGGTTATATCGTAATGTTTTCTCTATAAATTTGCAAAAGAAGAGGAACATCTATTTAAAATATTCTAACTAAGAATATTGTATATCAATCATGACGAAAACAATCACTCAGATGCTGGAGATGGATGTCTTACCACATCTGACATATTTCCCAGAATCGCACCTTCGAACCATCATCTATTCCGTTAAGTGTGGCAGTTCCTTCTATACCAGAGCGAAACTGAATCCTTAGTTTGATGTTTTCTTCGCTCAGAAACCAGAAATTGACTGCGGAGCTCTCTGAACGATGGGAGACAGTTGTGCAGAATGGTAGAGAATATATTATTTATTCATGTTCTGGAATCAGTTTTTCTTTATTCATGGTTAGTGCTTTAAGAACACTGACACAATTTCTGCACTAACCAAATAATTCACAGTACGTCAAACTTTTCTTACGCGTTAAATATTACCTTACCTTACCATTCGGCGCTACAGTCCTGGGTGATCAATGGCATCCTGGGAACCCTGGATCAGCCTCCACTGCTCTCTGATCTTCATTTTTTCCATCCACTCCTTGACTTTCATTATACGTAGTTTGTTTTGTTCGTTCTCCAGCTATTTCCGTGCAGTGCCTAAAGTTTTAATAATGCGTATAATGAAACAAGAATCTAATCTGACTTGTCTTACCTGTGTTCATGTGTTCTGTAAATGTTGAAAAATGCAAAAGAAAAATTAACTTTAGGTTTCGAAGCTATTTCTGTGAATTTTGTTAAATGTTGAGAGAGGAACAATTGTTTATAAGTAAAAAAAAAAAGAAGAAAGAAATATCAACTGACAATCAAACCCATGTCTCACTACTGTAAATCCAACGTTCTATCCATTAGAGCAAGCAGGTTCTTAACGAGTGCTTCTCAGTACCCTTTGTTTCCGCAACAAAGTTGAGGGTGTTAAACTTCTGGAACGTTAATAAATAATAAATATTATACCGGTATAACTGCTTTTGTTTGTTTATTTTTTATTTTTGGCGTTTTGGTTTTTATATTCAGAATTTTTTATATTTAATATTTATTCAGTATTTTGCAGTATTTTAAAGCTTTTTTTAGTTCACGGCACGTTAAATATCTCTTGCATAGAGATAAATTTGTTCGCGTATAAATAAAATGCATGGGAATTTTGAAACGTATAAATAAAATTTACATACTCATATAAAACCCATGACGCTTCTGTATGTCTGCCCTTTCAGCGGCTTTCGAGCACTTCTCGTTGGACTTTAAGGCTGAAATTTGGCCTGACTATTCTTGGATAGACTGGATTTTTAAAAATTAATTAATCAGTTGCGTACGTCAACCTCAAACCTCACGTATCAAAAATACACTCTTCATTGAGCTAAAAAAAAAGCTGAAATTTGCCATGAAGGTTGATTTTAAAAGCCATAGAACACAACATTCAACAAGTTTTCTTTTCTTTCTAATGAAAGAAGATTTTGAAAAGAGAAAAAATATTTTAAAATGTTTAACTAGAAAAGCTTATCAATTTAAACCAACATGATAAATTGACTTATTGCATTATTTCTGTCACGAACATCTAATTGACGTCATCATTAAGAGATGGAGTTAGTGTTGCTTACATTGTGCTATTTTGCATATACTTTCTTATGTAAGTGTCTCAGCCTTAGAAAGCAATCACGTAGTTCGGCAGAACACTAAGAGATGGCAGCACAACGCTAACAGATGTTGAAGGGAAATCAATGTGACTTTGATAATAAAAATATTAAACATATTTCTGTAAAGTGCATAAAATTTTGAAATTGCGTATAATAAAAATAATACTGGCTTTGCCGACCTACGTCAATGAATTAGTAAAATGTGTAAATATTTAAAAGAATAACAAGGGAGATTTTTTAAGCAGAAAGAAAGAAAATGTAAAGTTCTTTGAAAATAAAATGTATGTGCAGTTATCGAGCATCAAATCAGGGCCACCGGACTAGGAAAGGTGGCGTGCGTTTTGCGACCGTGCATTTTCGGCGAAATTACAGGTGAGCGTTCGTTTTTCGACCCGGAATACTGATGCAAAGGGAAATGCCAATGTTGAACCTAGTAACACTAATAACTAGATTGATATTTTGTTATTTTTAAATATATGGAAGAAACTTGTTGCATATTTCTGGTTAGGTCAAATTATTTTACATTATTAGTTTCATTTTAGGAGCTAGCCACTAGAATTTAAGAGACATTTTGGCTAAAGGCAAAGGCCCCTGTCCGATGCGTACGCGTGGTTAAAGGCACATGGGGCATTTGAAGGTAGGGCTCCGAATATTCTCGATCCACGGCATGAAGTAAGGCGGGGTGCTTAATCTAATTGATTTGGTTTGTTGAATAATCACTCACTAGACTAAGTCCCATTAACAAGTGACAGTGACAATCGGTATTGTGAACCAATATTGGTTTGCCATTAACTTCCATAGGAAAAAAAATGACGTACGAAAGACGGTGAAAGAAAAGATGACGCAACGTGGCTCCGAACAATTTATGCCCCTACTCGGAATCGAACCTGGGCCTCTTGATTACAAGGCAGTGAGCATTACTATTCACTCTCAAGGGACATTACCACCCAAGGTGCCCAGAAATAACAAAAACACTTTGGCAGTCACTTTCATAGGTGGATACGTGGGAGAAAAGCCTTTAGCGTCCTGGCCGAGATTTGAACGCAGGCCCCCGATTCGCAGTCAGACGCGCTGAGCTACGGCGACTCCTAATTTAATTTGGGAAATATTAGAAATCCTTTCACATACATATTGATGTAGTAAACCAACTTCACACAGAAAGTAATATAAATCCACGCACTGATACGAATTCAAGCCGAGCAGGCGGCAGAGAGAGAAAGCGGGTTATTTAAAATTAGGTAATATTTTCCCGTTTTTCCTTCTGTCCGTGATTGTTCTCCTTATTTAGTGTTTTCTGCGTTAGTTGTTCCTTCTACATGAGATACTATTGCTTCTTGTCAGGGAACTTTTTAAAGCTGTTTGTCAGAATGGAAACTGCTACCTGAGGTTAGCTTTGCGGGACCTCAGACTACCAAGAGACAGAGCGATTTTGCTGAATACACAGTTAAGATGTAACTTAACTGGTTAAGATATCACTGACTCTATAATAGCTAGATTGATCATGATTCACATTCCAGGGATCGCAAACCGCACAATACTCTGTATAGTCGCAACTTGCTCCTGATTATACATGTTTCCGTTCTTGATGAAGTTGAAGAGTACTTCTAGGTTCCTTTGTTGGCACTAATTCTGTTAGTTTACCAATGAAAAATCATGTATTTATGTTTACACAACATGCAAGTAATAATAATAATAATAATTTCCTACACACTAGTAATGTTACAAAAATAGCTAGTTCTTTTAAGAAAATATTTACTGGCAATAATTGAGCAATTCGCAAATGCGGGATTTTTGGAAATCAATACACACTGGCAACGCTGCTTGCTTGCCGCCATACGTTTATCGTTACGATAACTTTGTAGGCACATCACATTTGTTGGCATTACGGAAAATTTTCGAGTTACGGAGGTAACTAGATATCTCTGGCAGTGGTGGCGTGAGAGGGGCTAGTGGTGCCCCTGCCGGTCACGGACACAAGTGAATCGCTTAATCAATGAAGCACATCAATGGTGGTCGGTGACGTAACAGCAATGCCGTCTCAGAACTCTTCATTCGCTTGACAAGCATAACTCTTCAGATTCTAAGAAGCCATTTTTACGTATAGGTTACGGCGAGTGAGCGAAAGAATATCTGCCTTGGCAACTTAGCTTTCCCGAGGGGCTCCAAAAAAAGGAAAATTAGATTTTCGGCCAGCAGTAGCAGAGTGAGTTCACGATTGTTATCGTGAACGGACATCAATCAAGTTGACTTGCTCCCGGACTCAGATTAACTTACGCCGCCACTGATCTATGGAGCTCTGCAATAGTTGGGAACTGATAGTTCGATACAGTTTATTTGGAGTTCGAGCGTTGGCATTATATCTTTTTAAACTACGTATTTGTTGCTGAAGGAAAATGAAAAACATGTTTCCAGATTCAGCAAAATAGATAAATAACAGCTCTTTGCCTGGAACTGGTAAAATATTTTCGCGAACCTGCCATTAAAAATCGCTTGCTTAAGACAGGCACATATCTAGAAGATGGTTTCACGCAGAACCAACGCGTTCACAATAAGGACCCGAGGTCTGTATGTGTGTGAAATTTACGTAAAATGCATATAATTTTGCCAAAAATTATACTAATATTACTAAAAATATCCGAATTTCGGGGGAGGGAGTCCGGAACCACCCTCCACCCCTGAATAATCCCTGGCTTAAGTCGTTCGAAAATGCATCTACACGGACACATTTCTCAACATGTCAAATGTTTGTGAACCGTTGCCCTAAACTAATAGGCTAGATTGATATCACCCTGCATTCTAGAAATGTATATGAAATGACAGTTTTATTTTATTACGTTTCAAGAAGATTCTCTCTTTTAATCCAAGGTTTTGAAAAACGGTTTTCGCAAATCTGACAAGATAAAATATATACTGTTTTTTTTATTATAAGTTATTTAAAATTAAAACAATTTGTTAATATATGCCCTGATTACACACTTCAATTTGAAATTCCGGTAGAAATAACTAGACAAATCATGTAGTTCATTCAATGACTAATAGAGGGCAGTGATTGTCATTAGTAAATTAGATGTTTTCTAACTTCTTGAAAAAGTATCTCATTTGACATTTATTTATAACAGTTTGGGTTTACGGAACGGAAATTGAGTTACATTATTTAAAGAAATATGGTAATTTATTTTTAATACGATTGAACCTCATCTACGTCGTAAATAATTGTCTTCATTAAATGAATCAAGTATTTAATTTGTTAGCAAAGCCTAGAATTAAAAATTCCCCTTGGGTTACAAAATAATCTCCTTGCGGGGGAAAAATAAGGGAACTTTACAACTTGCTGGGATTTTTGAACTTACATTTTTTTTTACGCAAAATTTAATTTTATTGTGTATTACCCTTGTTTGGCTATATATCAGGACAATATTTTTCACACGAATACGTTACGCAATTCTGCTTATCATTGCAAGTCAGTGAATTTATACGACGCTTCAATATATTTATTTTTGAGAGAAGAAATCTCAGCTATAGACATGCGACAATCTTTATGTCCATAGCTGTACCATCCTTACAGCCTGTCATGACAGAAAAAAATCTCGAAGAACCTCAGTCAGGATAACTGGGATCGTTCCCAGAACCTTCCGAATACGAAGCCAAGGAATTTGATATCTAGAGATTAAGCTTCAATAAAATAATTATGGGTATTACTTTAGCTTACGTCGGGCGTGATTTTTTCGAACGAAGTAGCTAAGTCACAGGCTCATGAATCGGAATCAAGGTAATATTATGTCATAATGACATTTTTTATATTACCATTGACAATTTGCTACAAAAATCACAAACAGTATGTAGAGTGAGCGATAACGAACGACGACGGGTTAGAAAAGCCAGGTTAGATCAACTTTTTCATTATATGCAAAGCATATCACCTTTAACAGACTCCACTTGTGACTGGTCTATTTATAGTATGAAATGGAATGCCCGACGTATACTAAAGAGAAGCCTACTTATCAAAATAATATAGGCCTACATTATAAATAAAATATATAGTGTTATTTATTACACGTTTGCTAAGTAAAAAAATTCACAATGTTTGTAAACAGTAAATAGGAACACTAGCCGTTTGACGAGTTAGTGAAAATCAAGAGAAAAAGAACATGAGTTTAGAAGACCAAGATCAGATAAAAGCAATCAATTTCTGAAGAATAAATAAAGTCTATAAAGCAATACAGAAGGTGAAAAATATTGTTTATTCAAAATTTCGTACGGAATACGTTTCGTAGTAAAAAACGTCATTGACATATTAGCCAATGAAAATTAATAATTTCCCGCCAATAGCGTTCCTCGGCGGCATCACATGATTTTACTCTCGTGCTACCATCTGACGAGTTAACTCGGCTGACGTCTTTTTTGTATACTATGCACAGTATAGGAAGATTCGCTTCTTGTTGTTCTGTGGTTCAACCTCCTCCTTCTTTCTAGCTTCCACTGTAGCCGATACCAACTAGGTGGCGCTACCACTTCTGGCGGGATGGCGCCAGAAACGGTTAATATTTTAATTTAAATAAAAGTGCTTTGAATATTAAAAATATTATTTACAATAAATATAATTGTACGCCTCTTGCTAAATCAACTATTCTTGAGGCTCAGAAATAATAATAAACAATACAGACATTTAGTAAAATTTAGTTAGGTTGCCAGGGTATCCAACTGGCCAACTTTCCTACCAAAACAACAAAAATATCACAAATACATTTCTGCAACCTTACAATGTCAATCCCACTAATAAATACATTTGAGTTTTATTTATTGCCTTGACATTTTTATACCGGCCACTAAGGAACTCTGTTCTCACTATCATGCACGGTTTGAGTATAGCTTGCACCTAACAGTTCAGTTGGAGTTTCTCTTACATAAGCATAAATTTAGGTAGTATTTGTAAGATAATTTAACCGAATTTTACAAAGCTGAAGTCAGTGATATATATATATATCAGAATAATGGAAACACCTGTAGTTGGCAACACGTCAGATGTATGGGTTGGCAATGGTGTCGTGGCGACCGCAGCGCCGGACTGCTGGTGGTGGTGCGTTAGGTCGGTCTCCATACTACGTCAGGCGTCGTGGAACAGGAGTGTGCAGTGGCTGCAGCAGAAGGAGGTAATGTAAAATGGGAGACCTCTCAGAGTTTCAAAGAGGGCAAATTGTTGGTGCGCGGTTATGTGGAGTGAGTGTGACGGCAGTGGCTAGTGTGTTAGGTGTGTCGCCAGGGACAGTGTCGAAGGTAATGACGGCCTACACAACACACGGGAAAACCACATCGGGGAAGCGGAACAGTGGGCGGAAGAAAAGCATTAGTGACAGGGCACGCCGGGTATTAAAGCGCATTGTCACGCGGAACCGCCGTACCACTGCGGCGCAAGTGACGGAGGAACTCAATCAGCACCTCCCCCAACCTGTTTCGACAATCACAGTCCGCCGCGAATTACATGACATGAACTTACGGGGTCGTGTTGCACGGGCCAAACCTCTCATCAGGGACCAGAACGCTTTAGCACGCCGCAAATGGTGCCGCGACCATGCAACTTGGACCGTTGACGACTGGAAACGTGTGGTATGGTCGGATGAGTCACCATTCACCCTATTCCAAACCACGGGCCGTGTTTATGTGTGGAGAACGCCCAAAGAAGCGTATGATCTGCAGTGTCTCCGCCCAACTGTGAAACATGGCGGCGGCACGGTGATGCTGTGGGCCGCAATATCATGGTTT